>JAVKLF010000042.1:13004019-13025088 GCA_034783495.1 Millerichthys robustus
CACACACACACACACACACACACACACACACACACACACACACACACACACACACACACACACACACACACACGCAAAAAACCCAAGTCTGGTTGTCACAATTACTAATTTTTGTCAGGTTTGAATATAACGTGGTCTTCCCTCATATGTACTAATAACAAACATCATAATTTAACAATTTAATAGGAATGTTTAAGTGCATACATTTCACAATTAATGACAGCTGATCCAACAAACAATTTTACCACGAAGCAACAAGTTTGCAACAACTGTTTGTACTTATTTGATCAAAGAAAACTTATCAAGCCAAAGAGGTAGAAGCATTGTGACAAATAAGAGGCAACGATTCAAACGCTGCTGCGGTGATACCTGAACGTTAAGAGGCACAAACGAGACCAGGCTGTAATCTTGCACAACCTCTGCCAACTTTTCATTCAGACGATGGAATTTCTTGAAGAAGGGATCTGCAGCCAGGTGATCGAGAAGATAGGTCAGGTCCAAAACTTCAGTGTAGAAATCCAGGTTAAAAGCTGTAGAAATAAACACATTTTAAAAAGTTAAATGAAAAAAAAAACATACAGAAAACATTGAGGGTATTGTTATTGGAAGTATTAAATTAGAGTTAGAAAGTTAAAAAAAGGTGCATCAGAAAAATGTTCCGTCTCTGTAGAATTTCTTTGAGTGTTTGGTTATGTTTAATTTGGCTTAGCTAAAAACTCTTTCATTACCTAGTTTTCCATACTGCTCGATCAGATCCATCTTGGAGAGGATGTTGACGTGGGGGAGCTCCACGTGCAGCATGGTGGACAGAGACGTGCACAAAACAGAGATGAACTTGGCTGGATCAGCGCAGTAATGAGAGTCCACCAGGTGCACCGCTGTCAGCTGAGGGGAGAAAGTGGGAAAGAAAAATATTACACCTTAAAAGGTTTCCAAAAATAAAAACAGAAGAAAAAAATGCAACTGTTGAACCACTATGCTAAATAATCCTACCCTGAAATTCCACTTGCTTAGCTGTGAGAATATATTTTTTACTGAACTTTGGTGGGTGTAGAGCTCCACCTGTCCAGGACAGTCAAACAGGAAGTAAGAGTCAGTGTGTTGTTGTGTCAGCTTGCTTTCCAGCCAGTCCAGGTTGGCTTCCACGTACTCCATGCAGTATAGAAGTCCCCCGTTTGGTCCAAGCTTAAGGTTCTCCATAACATCATCCAGGGTAACCAGCTCGGAGACATCCACCGCGCAGGAATATGGGATCCCTTCGTTGGCTGGGTCCATGTTCACCACGACCACTTTGCGTCCCAGACTAGTCAGGAACTGTTGCATCCCTCGGCAGTAAGTGGTTTTACCTGAACCAGGAGGTCCGATGACCACCTGACCGAAGCACAGAGAGGGTTTCGCTCCGGTCTGAGTGGACATAGTTTACAAAAAAGCCCCAACCAGGGTTCACACAAACAATATCGGTATCCAGTAGCACTTAGGGGGCAAGGTTTTAGACGTTAGCTTAAAAGGCGCTAATGTTATAGTTAGCATCAAGACGCGCACGTCAAAACGAGGAGATAAATGTTGAAGGAACCGAAGTTCTACAACTTGATAAATGTGGGACCGTTTGTGTTAGAATATAAACGTAAGCACACACAAAACACAAGATTGTTCATGGAGCTGTATGAACTCGCTTAAAAAGAATACAAACAATACTGGTATTTACCGCACATCGCTCAAAAGTTAAGCCATAACGGCCGCTACCCAAGCTAAAGCTAACAAAAAAATACATCCGGGTTAGGAATAACACCTTTCAAAATAAAACTCCGTATTTAATTGTTGGGCGCAACACTGAACAGTAAACATTCAATTTCTTTTGTTGCTTTTTTTCTTAACCGTATACTTAACTATTTTGTCTCGTGTGTGTATTATTCATATATTTTTCATTTTTTATTATCTGAAAAAAAAAAAAAAGATTTCTTAATTATATATGTATATATACGTATATGTTTATGTATTTTTTTCATCAATATCTAACAAATGATTTGTTAACGAATATTTATAGCACAAAAATATGAATGATGCGCACAAAAATTGAAAAGTTTAAATATTTTTTATACAAACAGAACAACAAAAACAGAATACAGGCAGTGTAAAACAGAATTGTCATCTTTTTGAGCCGATGCTGCCACCTGGTTGCCATCCCCTGTACTTCATGCTGGTATTGGGTTGTCGTCTCAGTAAAGTATCACCTTTATCAATGTATTTGGGTTGATCGTACACTGTAGTTATAAGATGGTCTGGTCTGACCTTTTTTATAGGATGTAATACCAGTTTTTCTCCATGATACCTGCAGAAAAAAAAATATATGTATTAGCATTCGTAACAAAAAGTACCTTTGAATTTCAATGTTTTGTTTTGTTTAAACTAACCCAAAGCCTCTTTTGCAATGAGGATGTTGACCATCATTCTCTAGAGCTTCAGAGATCCCAATTTGGCTGTTTCCTAGCCCGTCACCATCTTTCCAGCCCTGTTTCTCCATTATACGTCGGCCAAAACCCTAAACAAAAGAAAAAAAAATGTGAGAAGAAAAAAGTTAGGAAAATTCCTAAGAAAACAACATATATAAAGTCACAGCTAAATATCTGTAGCAGCTTCTTTACCTTGGAGAACTTCTCAAAGCTGCCAATAGACTGACTGTGCCCTGATCCAACTTCAAGACCATCCCTTAGCCGCTTTTCATACCGCATTTTGATATAGTCCCGAGCATCCATATCACCTCCATCTGTGCGGGAAAGATACGGGTAAAATTTTTTTAAATCGGTCTGTAAAAAAACATTTTCCTTTTCTCGTTTAAGTCCAATAAATGCTGTAAAAGACAACCACGTTACCTTTATCATAGTAAACACTCATGTCAACATCCCAGTCGTCAGCTGTTTGCTCATCAAAATCTACAAAAAGAAGAGAAACAGGAATCTTTCATAAAAATAAACCTTGTTTGCAGTAGTGCTGTACTGCATAAATATGAATTCCCAAATTTGTGCTGATTAAACTGTAATCAGCATTTTAAACTTCATGCAGCCTCCTTTTTTAAAAACACGTTATACAATTACTTTTACTAAACTCAGGTTATGAAATACTATTAAGACTATAGTCTTCTATGGTTTCCTGATTTTTGCTTTTAACTCCTATTTAGACGTTTTATGCTACTTTTTAGATGATTTTAGCTTCAGTTCTGCTTGTTTTAACATAATTCTAGTTTCCAGTTATTCAACATTCAATGCACTTTGTGCAGAAAATGAAACTTTTCACCTACCTCCTTCTTCCTCCTCTTGCCAGTACTGGGCGTCTGTGTAAAACACCAAACCCGAACCCCCTTTTTCCCACTTCAGCTCAATCTCTTCTTCATACAGCCTTTCTTTGGTTCGCTCTTGGCTCGTAACATCGTCGTGCAAAGCCTCGTGGCGTTCCCACTCCTCACAGTAGTCATCATCCTGTGAGCGACCACACAAGGAAATCATAAACCACGACAGTTTACCTAGCGCGCACCAACAGCGAACATGTTTTACACACTGACAGATGTTCATTTAAACCCACATCATCTGCATTTGACTGGGTATCCTCCCCATCCTCTTCATTCTGCGCCTCATCAGCAGCCTCAGATTTGTGTGCGTCATCAGCCAGCGGTCTTGATCTCAACGGAGCCGTCCACGTGCCCGGTCCTGAGATTTCGTGTCCAGCAGCCGTTAATACGGTCTCCTCTGTGGCCGGGAGGGTGCGCGTGTTGTGGTACTGGAACGGCACGTTTCCATACCGACGGCTGGAGCTCGTTTTTGGGAAAGTGAGACCCAATTTCCGGATGAGGCGTGGAGGCAAACGGCAGGACTGGATGAGCTGGAGGAACACTTTGACGGGTGTGCCCACGTTCCCGTTCTGCATCAGAGCGGGTGGGTTCAGTTCGGGTAAGCTCTGGAGGTCAGCCTCTGTAAACTGCTCCGTTAGGGAAACATGGCGACGCTGCTCGTACTTTGTCTTGTAAGGGAATGACCCTTCAACTGTAAGAACAGGGGAAAAAATGTTGTATAAACAACATCATAACGTGATGAATAAATCAAAGACAATAAATAGTCAGGAATTAACAAGTTAAGATGCAGAGCTTTACGTTCATAAATAGATGATAATTCCGCATGGTCATGGTTGAAGTCAACAGCTAATGCAAAAGTTTAAGGCAAAGATTTTGCACGAGTAGCACCTGTAGTGTGTCGTGAATGGCTCTAAGCTACTATAAAGTTTAGCAAAATATATGACAAAGTGACTGAATTCCAGCCATTTTAGTGTTTCCTAAAGCAGTTGGCTGTGGCGGCCATCTTAAATCGGGTACGTCCAATGATTAAAGTTCCATTAAAAACTTGTTGTCCGCCTTCGTCTTTTGGACGGAGGGCGATAAGTTTGAGTAGAGCCTCAGCAATTTAATGAAAAAAATTGTCCCTTTTAATACTTGTCCAATGTTTTGAATTTGTCACCTACCTCTGTCAGCTGAAACTTTTATTCTTCTGATAACGCAGCGTCTGGTCAGCCAGCTTCCCTTCGAGTCGATCCAATGGTTCCCCGCGTACATCCCGACGAGCCTGTCGGCATCTTTAGCACCGACTGACACGATACAGCAGCACGACTTCACCGCCCGTGTGAACAAGGAGGCGTTCTTTGTTGATTCAGTAGCTTCGGACTCGGAGTTGGACTTCTCTCCATCTCCACACACCGCGGTGGTTTCGGTCCCCTCGAACTCTCGGAGCACCTCCGGCCGATGTCGGTAGTGAAAACAACGGAATCCACCGCTTTCGATGAACTGACTGAAGTAATTTCTCAGGTCAGCTGAGCGGAAAGCTACGGGAATGTTGCTAATTGCTAAATACACAGGAGATTCTTCTTCGCTGTCCGCCATATTTGTTTATGTACTTACGAACGTAACCTGAACGGCAGGAACGTGTGACGTCACATCCGCTTCTGTAGCCATGACTACGATAGACAACTCAAGCATTTTTAGCACGTTTTTAGCCACCGCCCTTAAAACGTATTTACGTGTTTACATATTGAAGATTTTTGATTACTTTTAACGAGGACCCAAGTTTAGATGATATGATTCTTTAGGCGAAGTCTGCTTTTTATTTATTTTTTATAAAATAGGCCTATAGCTTTTTTACATAAGCAGATATAAGCCAACATTTTGTACCAGAGGATACGCAGAAAGTTCAAATTCGATTCAAATATACTTTATTGATTCCCAAAGGAAATTAAGTGTTGTAGTAACTCATATCATTAAAAATTTCTTGTAAATAGCTATGGCTGTGGGCAGATCACCTGTAGCGGTTTTACCAGGTTTAACAGACCACTCAGTTTTTTTTATCAGTAATATGTGGCACATTTCCGCTGCTAACAAGCACCAAATATTACAAAGAAACATTGCACTGAACTAAATCCAAACAAAATCATAAAAAGGGTGTCATATACATGTACAGTACATTCAACAAATCTATGTGTGAGGAAAAATAGAATAGAAAATTTCAGCTTAGCTAAATGCCATCAAAACACCAACTATTTATCCTTTTATCAAATTTAGTGTTCATTTGTTTGAGGGATAAAAATAAGAAACAATTAAAAACAATTTCACAACAGGGAAAAAAGAGGGCCTGCCAATTTTATATTTGTGGTTATGAAAACTACACGTGCCATAATGTGTTTGTTTTTTATGTTAGCAAAATATTTTGTGAACCACTGGATATAAATAAATGTAATGTAACTGTTCAGATAATTAACTTTGGGAGTAAACTCAACCCTACATGGCCACAACAGATTACCAATCAGCCTTAACATAAATCTGACTTTGACTCAATCAATTTGACAGATATTGAGCTAAAATCTGTTCTGGTACCGTAGTAGCTGAAGTTTATGCCCAACACACTCTGAGCGCCAACAAATGGTAAGAGATTGTGTGAAATTCACTGAATAAGATAAAACAAAAATGTTAGATCTTTCTGGAAATCTTTGACTTTACTGGGTGTTTTTTTTTTTTTACACGGAGGCAGAGAACAAATCTGTTCAGAGTTCATTAACCCAGAGGCTAACTTTAGCCCTGGCCTTCAACTCACCTTATATCCTTGTATTTAGTTAGAAATGGGCAGTAAAACTGAACCCAGGAGTCTGAACTTTGACATCATATTCCACAGATTATTGTGATTTTGGTGGTTCTGGATTATTCTATGATCAATATAAAACTTTAAAAATGTAAAATTCTATAAAAACGTTGAATGCAGTCAGGTATTCAGTTTTACTTAAGTCTGTATTTTTTGGCTAAAATAGTATTTTTTAAATACAGAAGAAACACAAATATTCTTTTGGTCTTCACAAATAATCAAACAAGACACGAATATCAGTGCTGTAAGATAAAAATAAACAATCAGATTAGTGATTTGTGAGGTTGAGAAATCAAACATCTTTTCACTGACACCAGTAACTTTATTCCTACAAAAATAATCTGTAACGAACCACGGTTTTAAAGTTTTACTCAGATTTGTGAGAATAAACAATAATCCTGCATACTAAGATGTTACCTGTTTATAACCTAAATTATTACTTGCTGTGATAAAATACAATATATGTGGTTGTTTATAGTGTGTATTTACTGATGACCCAATAATAAGTCAATAAAAATTCAAAGTAATCCCTTTTAGAAGTAAACAAGTAGACTAAACTCAAAGGATTTATACTTCTTCAGATAAGTCATTGACCTTTGTGTCGATGGCCGCGTTCGAACAAAGACATGTAGACATTAGCTGTATTGGCGGCACGACTAAAGTCTAGAGTCGTGCTCTACATATGATGGTCATCATGCACACACAGCTGGTAAGCGTGGTGAGTTCACTGACCCAGTGGGAAAATGGTAACAAGATGAAGGAAATACAACAAAAGTCAGTTCTCTAAGGACAGCAAACTGAGCTTTAAGGGGAAGGGATGTGGGATTTTATGGATAACTCTACTTAAAATGGTGCAGTTCTGTTTAAAGTCACAGCTGGATATCAGAAGAAAAATATGGATGTTTGTTGGCCATTACGTCATGTTTAATCTGACTTTTTGGCTCCTTTGATCTCAGGGAAGAGAAGTTGTTCTACTAATAGAATGAAGGACGTTTTATTTTTACTGTCCTGGCAGAGATAAGTGTCTGTCCTCCGTGCCCGTCTCTGCCTGCTCCGTACCTCTATAAACACAGGCCTTATCGCAGCCGTTTACAACTGTCACCGTGCTTCATGAAGCCTGACGACTGTTGAGTGGATTGTAGGTCAGCTCCAACAAACACCTTACGTACTTTCATAAAAATGTTTTCATCGTCTTTCAAAGCTGGGGGATTTATCCTCTTGGGATAACAAAGGGCATAAATTCATAAACATCACAAATTCCTTGACAAATAGGCATTTCACCCACCACCTTTCATGCCACAGTTTTAAACTATCTTTTTGGTCAAGTCTTGAAACATTTTATGATAATGGGAGAGCTGAACAATTTTTAGCCCTCGGTGTGCGTTAGGAATGATTTTTAGCTACTACTACGACAAATTCTAGCTCAGTATCCGACTGAGATATAGTCATCTTGTAATTAACCATGGAGGCAGAGTTGTGAGGTGGGCAAAGTTCCGTTAATCAGCTAACATTTAATAGCGGAACAAATTTTTTTGTTTAGCGGACTAGCTTTTTCACCAATTTTGAAAATTGTTAGTGGACCAATTAGCCTCTGCTTGTTAGCCAACTTTAACAGCTAACAAACAAACAAACTAATATCAATATGTTTGTGTCAGTCTCGTGCCTACCACTAAAATTTACAAATAAAACTTCAAATGTAGTCCCCCTGAAAAAAAACAACAACCATTGTTCTCAACATTAGGATGCAGGTTCTCAGGCGGTTATATGCCTAATTCTTTTAAATATTAATTTAGGCGGAAAAAATCTTTCTAAAATTTGATTAGTGACAGTGTTTCTCTAGATTAGATGTATGTTTATCAGAAGGTGATTTTATAACACCTGTGTATTTGTCAAATAACCTAAATGTGACAATAACAAATCTCCTAAAATTTTGTTCTGACTTTTGGTTTTGGTGCCACCCCAGGATTCCCCCACCCCGCCCCATTAAAACATTTCCTGGAGGCGCCACTGTTGCTAAAGTTGATTGGATGTAGCAGACATGTTAAATCAGACTTCTTCAACACTAAATCAGCTGTAGAGGTTCAAGCATTAGTTTCTGAGAAATTAAAAGAAAAATATGTCCAATGGTTCATGGGAAATTGCTGACAAACAAACATACACAAGCAGTACTATTATTGTCCGCCATTTGGAAATAAAAAGAAAGGCCGTGATTCTTTCAAGGAATGACTGAAAGAGCACGATGAAGTAAAACAAACAGTCGGTGACTGGTGCTGCCAGTTCTGTCTGCTGTTTATAATCTCTTTATTGCAGTTTTACACTGGGTGACTGACCTTGACTCTGCTGCTCATTGGTTCACACCACCTCCAGAAACTTCCACTTTGTGACCCTTTAAAGCCTTTTGGCCAGCGTCCCGTCAAATCACAGCACCGTCTGTCGCTCAGTGTTGGAAATGTGGTAAAACCCTGTTTTACTGTTTGGAAGTCATGGCGCTAAATGTCTGAGCCAAAGCAGCTCAGGTATTTTATTGTTTCATTTATTTGCGACAGTAATAAAGTCATTTACTTATCGGTCTCAAACCTCGGTGCCAGGCACAGGGAAGATAAAGGAGGAGGATGATGAAAATACAGAACAGTCTGTAACGGACACAGTGACTTGGATATTTCTGGACTCTGTTAGTCAAAATGAATCAATAAAGCCTAAAAGGTCTGTCTGTTTGGTCAGAGATTTTTCGTTTTCAAATTTGTTCAATTAATTGAAGGCCAAGTATTCCATGAGAGGATAAATATCACTTTTGTCCAAATGACCCAAGGGCAGCAGGAGGGTTAAACTAACATCTTAAGTTGAAAAGGAACGGAGTTTAGGCCAAAGCTTAAAAATGAAGTCAGGCACAAACTCACGAAGTGTTGTAAGATCTGAGCAGATGTGGTTGGTGCTCAAAGTAGATGTAGGAGATAATTCTCAGCTACCACCACCTACTTTGAACTCAACATCTGAAAGACTGACTGAGTTGTAATCATTGTTTGTGTTGTGGTGGCCACATCATTTTTCTCCATAAATTTCCTCCAGTGTTGTCAAATCTTGCGAAGCACCAAACAATCTTGTTTCGATGGAAGTCGACGCTAAGACAAACACCGACAGGACCTGACGATTGTGGTGTAACGGAGCCTGTTTTGTGTCTCTGTGAGGTGTTTGGAGAGGGACTGGGTCATTAGGTGGAATTCTCTGAAACAGCAGCTGATGATGACATTCTGTTTTCTCCTGGATTTTATTTTCCAGCTGTGACCCAGCTCCGTGAAACAAAAAGCCTAAATGAACAGAGCTTTGGCTCCCAACAAAATATCTTGAGTTTTGTCAAAGATGTTAACAGAAATCACTCATACATGCCCCCAATCACACAGATGCTGATATCTGAAAGAGTCATTTATGTGGGTGAAGGCTCAGATGTTGAAAGAATGCTAATAATGTGAAGAGTAAAACTGTTTTACAGACAGTACACTTACCACTTTTGATCAGGAATCGACACAAAATGTTCAAGTAATATTTGTTTTCATGAGAAATCCTAATTATTTAAGTTTGTAAATTCAGTTTTCATTCACGAACAGAGAAAAACTGTTTGCCAAACACTAAAAAAGAAAGCATAAGACAAACAGCATTATGAACAAATAAATTAAATTAATTTAATTGTTATTTCATAAAAGAGAATTTCTTGTTCGCAGCTGAGTGGTTAGGGGAGTTGCTGGTCATAAAACAAACAAACAAAAAAAACAACATTTTATCTTGTGCATTATGATTTAGTGATAATTTTTTAACTTCAAAAAATTAACTGAGCTGTATAAAGAAAATCTCACTAATAAAATGAAAAACTTGTCATCAACAGAGGGTGCTGCTTCTCTTTTTTCAACCTGAATTTACCCACTTTATACATATAATTGCAGGAGGCTTTCCAAAAAGAGAGTGAAGTTAACATCAAAAGGGAATTTATTTATGCATGTTAGTAAGGCTGTTTTATGTCTGTTCATGACACTTTTAGTGGCTGAGCTAAAATATTTATAATATTGATCAAGTTTAAATAAACCAAAACTTTTATTTTTGCTTAAAGATTGTACAAATCGTGGCATTGTGGAGTTAGAGCTGTTGCCTCTCAGCAAGAAGGTCACCGGATTGAATCCGGCTGAGTACATTTCTGGGTAGAGTTTGCATGTTCTCTCTGTGCATGCGTGGGTTTTCTCTGGGTACTCCAGTTTCCTCCCACAGACCAGGAACATGACTGTTAGGCTGATTGGTAACTCTAAATTGTCCCTAGCTGTAAGTGAGAGAGTGTTTGTCTGTCTCGTTTGTATCTATCTGTGGACTGTGATGGACCTGCCACCTGTCCAGGGTGTACAAATAACATCCTGTGACTGCTGGATATGGGCACCAGTGACTCCGTGACCCAGAAAGAATGAAGAGGATTAAAACAATGGATGGATAAATGAAGATTGTACCAACATTTTGTCTAAAATTTTCTGTTCTGACCTGCATCTTGTCATTTTTGTTTTATAAATAAAAATCTCAACTAATAATGAATGAATCACCATTAATTTCAGCATTTATTTGAAATAATTCTCATAATCTGAACCTATTTGCATTCTTGACCCTGACTAGCTGTGACTTCTAGCTTTTGTTGTTGCCTTAAACTTGCATGTAAAGGCCCTGCCACACTACCGTTTTAGACAACTTATACCAACCTCTGAAAATTTTGTTCTGACTATTTTACTCATATCAGCTACATATTGAAAGTAATTGTTAGCATTACAATATGTATATGTCCAAACAAGGGTTCCAGTATATGTATTTTTAAATTGGCATAAGTTGTCTAAAACATTATAGTGTGACAGGCTCTTTAGCAAACAATCGCTACTAGACAGCATCCAAGTGAAATCCAGGAATTAAAAGTTGTTGTCATGTTGTCAGAATCATGGTTCGTTTGTACTCCCTTCCTCCCTCCCTCCCTCCCTCCCTCCATCCCTCCATCCATCCATCCATCCATCCATCCATCCATCCATCCATCCATCCATCCCTGCTTTTTCCTTTCTGGGCCACAGGGGTTACTGATGCCCATGTCCAGTATAAATCAGCTGTAAGTCGTTGATTCCTGACCAGTATGGCCACCTTGAGCCTGAAAAGTCACATTTGCTGCAGAAATAACCTTTTTTATTTTTTAAATCTCAGTAATTCAGTCTGTTTCATCTTTGTTGGTGAACTCACGGCTGCAGAGAAATCCTTTGTTATCAGCTTGTAGTGCTAATGGTGGTTAACCTGGTCTCTGAGCACAACTGTTAATAAGTCCTATTGGGTTTCTAGCTTACAACCAGAACACAGCTAAATCAAGTCTGATGTCATTCCCAGATCCAATTTCTGAGGTAGATAGAAAACAGTATAAAACCCAAACTGAGCTCTTGGAAGTAAAAAGCAAACAAAAAACAAATTTCTTTATACCCTCTCCACAGAACCACAATTCAAACAAATCTGTATTATTGTGTGAATCCCACAGATTGGAAGAAATGATTTAAATGAAACCAAATTTATTAAGGTCATGACGTGAAGGTCAATGGCCTCCTTTGAGCTCTAGCCTATTCCACGCTCTACAGGTGTGAGCTGGTGGGTGCAGTGACACAGTGAGGGGCTGATTACCTCTGCAGTCCTTGGTAGCTTGGTACTACCTGGGTTAATGACACCGGCTCCAAGATAAAAAGGCCAATCCCTCTCCATAGTCATGAGTTTACTCCAGCAGCTACTCCTCATTGAGAAAAGCTTATCAGCTTCCCAGGGTTATTCCAGCAATCACCTGGCAGAGCACATGGTTGTTTTTCACATAGGGTGTATTGACATTTCAAGGTCCACGAAGAAGGGAGGGTTGGCCTTATAAATACGAGCGCGCGGCTAAGAGGAAGCAGCAGCACTCACGAGCTCGTGAGGAGCACAGACAGAACAGAAGGGACCCGAAGAGAAGCGACTTCAAAGATGGAACATGGATGTCACTGTACAACCCACAGCGACAGGCTTCTGAATCCTATCCTCTACAATATCCTGAGTCACATGGACAACAGCAGACCAAGTCCAGACACCTTCAGACACAGTTCGCTTCCTCACAGGTGCAACTGCGAGTTGAGACGGAGGGTGTGCTTAAAAAAGCCGTCTGCGGTCTGCAAAGATGCCTTGGCGGTTCTGGTAAAAACCGTCCATTTCATGAAGAACCTGCCGGCTTTTAACCAGCTGCCGCCAAGTGACCAGTTTGCGCTTCTCGAAAGCTGCTGGGCGCCTCTTTTCATCCTGGGTTTGGCCCAGGAGCACGTGGACTTTGAGGTGACGGACATCCCCACTGACAGCATGCTGAAGAGGATCCTCCTGAACCACCAGGAAAGCCCCGAGCTGGAAAGGGAGCAGCCCACAATGGCAGGGGTTAGCAAACTCAAGTCCTGTCTGAAAAAGTTCTGGAGTCTGGATTTGAGCCCAAAGGAGTATGCATACCTGAAAGGGACCACAATATTTAACCCAGGTATGTATCACTTGGATTGAAGTGTTTGTTGAAAGACTCCTCTGAGGTTGGGATGCATCAAACTGAGTTCTTGTTTTTGTCAACAGATGTACCATATTTAAAGGTGGGCCCGTTTGTGGAAGGCCTGCAGCAGGAAGCTCAGCACGCCTTGAGCGAGGTGGTCCAGCTGCTTCACCCTGGATACCAGGAGCGCTTTGCTCGAATCCTCCTCACAGCCTCCTTGCTTCAGGGCATCACGCCCAGCCTCATCACCGAATTGTTCTTCCGGCCCATGATAGGCCAGGCTAACCTGCTGGAGCTGCTGGTCGACATGCTCTTCTACAGATAGGAGGGACGGTCCTCATGAACTCTTGTCACCCCCCTCCCCCCATGACATAAAGGGGTGTAGGTTTGCTTACATTTCCATTGCAGCTGAGGCCACAGGTTTTAGCTGAGAAACAATGATGTGGCAGATTGTGCTTTTCCGTCGGTATTCTTGGTCCTCTCTTACTTCATTGTTGTAAATAAGTGTTTTTTTGCATTTGCAGAAAATTTCAATAAAATTTATTTTTGTACACGGCTGTGATAAAACTTAAAGCTCGAGTCTGTTCAAGCGTGCAGGTGACCAAATCTGAGTAACGACCCCATCATAATGTGCTCAAGTGATTTTCCCCCAAAATTTCTCTCATCTACCCAACCCTGGAGGGAATGGGTTAAATGTTTTATTGTTTTCTCTGGTGCTAAGTCGCCCTCTAAAGGCAGCTAAGGGAAGTTAGAAGTTTGCTCAGGAGACAATTAGGCCTTGAATTTTTCCCCACCACAAAAAAACAAGCACATATTCATCACGTTTTCTGACACATAAGGTAAAAAAAAAGAAAGAAATATTCAAGTGCTAAATCAACTATGGCGCAAATATCCAAGCAATGTGCACACTTTTATTTTCTTTTAAACTAGAATTCTGGGTCATCCCGCCATGTGGTATGTTAGTTGTGAAACACTGTCTTTACATGATGACTCGTACAGGTAAAACAGGAATGTGCTGGTGGGGGCAGTGAGCTGGAGAAAACGGGGTTACTCACAAAACCAGCCACACATACAAGAGATTTAAAAAAATAAACTAAACTCCGTCTCTAAAAACACTAAAAATATAACCAGCTGATTGTTGCTGTAGCTTTGCTAATTTGATTTGTTTGATTCTACCATCAGTTGAAATCAAAACAGCAAAAAGTTTAGTTTTTATAAAAAGTTGTGCTCGATTTTAACAACACCGACATTTAAAATAAGGTCACATCTGAAAACAGCAGTAATCCTCAGCAATTATTCCAAGGTTCTTATTTCTGTAAACAGACTAACAGGTTTTATCTTGTAAAAAGGACAGAAACTCAGGACTTGAGATGTAAATGCTCTATAAATACACAATAAACAAATAAATATACAGATAATTCAATCAATTCTTCTTGTTTAAATGACTGCAATCAGGACGGTCTCTTGAAATCAGGCTGGTAATCTGCACTGTGTCTTCCTTTAGCAATAAATGACAAAGACAAACCCTGGGATTTTATTTCCTTTCTGTCAGAACCAGCTGAACAAGTTCCTCCTTTTGCTGAGGGCGGAAAAAGCCTGCCTGCTACAACGCTGACCTGGGGGAGATGAGTCTGACAACAATCCCAGATTTTAAAAAAAGGACAAGTGAGCTAAGGGGAGAAAATTTGACAAAGACTTGTTGATGTAAGAGTGGAAGAGTTTTGCTTAAAAAATATGTTGGTTTGTTTTGTTGTGATAACCATCTCCAACAGAGAAAACAGATAAATGTAGTTTTTGTTGCCACACATCAAGAGGACTCTTTATTAAAAACAACCTGAAAAGTATAAAGAAGTAATATTGTTTTTATTTTATTTAAAAATAAGACTTAATGCATGATATAAAAAATGGAACTGAATGGCGCAAAGTAACAGTGACTTAAGAGTATTTACATAAAAACATATGGCTTATACATGTAACAATACCATTTTCTGGTGAGTAATAAAAAAAATACATGTCAGCAGACTAAAGAAATGGTAGAAGACAATAGACTCTCACATAAAGAATAACAGCTTGTAAAAACAGAAACAAAGACAAGAATGAGGACGGTTATGTCCTGCCACGAGCCATGATCCTTTCTGACTGCTCATTTTGTTTTCAGTGAAGTCATTTTTCACCACTCTCTAAAACTTAAAACACTGTATACAAGTTTATCAAAACTTATTATAACCCTCCGTAGGGTAATTTTAAAAAAGTCTCCTCTGTTGGTCATAAAAAAAACCCAACAACAAATTAACAATTTGACCTTTAAAAGGAGAACTGTAACCATCCAAGGAAAGGTGCTCCGCTCAGTAACAGCATACATGACAACAGAGGAGTAACATCGTCTGTTTGGCTACATGATTTATCTTTTTTTATCTCCCTGTTTAAATAAGCAGAGGAGCAGCTGAGGAGTGTGTTCCAGTGTCGTGAAGGTAGGGCGAGTAGGCCGTGGTGGTGCTGGAGGAATATGCTGATAAAGAAGAAAGATAAATTAACTTATTGAAATTAAATAACTAAACAAAAAGGCATAAAACATTTCAAGCCAGGACTGGTTGTTGCTGTGGAAATTCTGAATGAACTGAGGGGGCATGGAGGGTAGAAGTCAGCCCACATCCGATGAGCTATAGTGTTGACAAGCAAGGTGAAAAACGAGTCAGTACGGTCGATGTGCAAAAAGGTGAGTCGCCTTCGTGGCTCAAGGAAGGTTCGCAGTGAGACCAATTGTCTGTGCAACCCCTCGGCTACAGGATTTAAAAGCTTAAACAATGATAAACAAATTTATAATGGAGGAGAAGACTGATGATGACGCACAACAACTTTGAATCTAGTTAAAAAACTTGGTTGGAGGATAGGAACATTGGCAGCACTGGTGCATCACGGCAAAAACATTCCTGGGTTGGATCCCCAGTTTGGACTTGGGGTCTTTCTGTGTGGAGTTTGCATGTCCTCCTTGTATTTGTGTGGGTTTTCATCAGGTACTCTGGTTTCTTCCCACAAACAAAAAAATCCACGTTGGGCTGCATTCAATCCTAGGTCCACTTGGCAAAATAGATCTGTGCTCCTAATGGGATTAGCCTGACTAAATAAAGGTTAATAATAATAATAATAATAATATTAACTAAACTGGGATAATCCATGTTTTGAAAATGACATGAAGGGAAATGTTCATCACATATTTAATGCACAAATGAGTTCTGCTCCACGCCTCACTTGATTCCACTATGCTTGCTTCATTGACCTTTTAACAGTTACTAATGTGTGTGTAAAATCAGTCACCACGCCCCACAAAACATTCCTGCCTATTGACTTTTATATACAAAGGTATAAAATTAGTTTTATTGGTAATTTAGGTTATGATAGCTAAATGTCCTCAACATGTAAAGTTGCCAGATGTCAGAATGACTGCAGAGCTGAAACATAAATAAACATGAATATTCTTTAATGTATTTTAACTAACAAGAAATAGGAGTGAATAAATCTAGATCATAATACGTTGTAAAACACTGATTTTACATCACCGCTGGCTCGATTAGCTAATCATGATTGGTCAGAGACCGCTTTGGGACAGACTGGTCTTTTCTAATGAAACATAGCAGACATTGTTCCATTTCATTTGAGTTAAAATGACACAATCGCTGGACTTGATGTGAAAGTTGTAGAAACACAATGTGCTGTACCCTCATTCAAAGACGTGTAACAGGACACTTTTCAGCTGCCACTTTGCAAAAAACAAAGTTAGGGCAGAAAAAGGGGCCCGTTGCCTCGTGATCCTTCTGTAACTCAAACTGTTTGCTAAAATTACATAATAATTCAGGAGACAGTATAAGGCTCATATTTAACGGGACTTGATCTGCTGCTTTAGCAGGTGGTGTAGCATGACGGCTGAGCCGGAGGGGGATAAATAAGCAAACAGGCATTAGGTGGCAAAGGAGGGACGGGAACGTGTGAAGGAAAAGAGCGGAAACGCAAAGCTTTTTTTAATATATATATTCTTTTTTACAGTTTTTAAAAGAGAGGTACTTTACTGGAACGTAAAGAGTAGGTGAGAATATGCCTGCAGCTGCGGTGGGCACAATAGGTGACAGAGTTGTAGCCCCCGCACTGACTCACACATCAGAGTGGTAATTATACCTCAGTGACTACGACAGTCAAAAAACGTAGTTCTTAACGCACAATTTCATAGTATATCTTAACCTCCCTGTCATCACCAACAAAAAAAGAAGAAAAGACACAAAAGGGTCTTTTACACCCGTCACTGAAAATCTCCCACATGAACTCACCTCTCCCGCTGTATTGCCTCATTTTCCGTGCCAGCTTGTCTGACGACGTCTGCTCGGACACCTTCACCTCCGGATCTGCAAGAGTTTGGCATAAAACATAATAAACTGAAGCAGACAGGGCAGCTGTTAAAGAGCTATTATGTGAGGAATAATCTGGTCATCTGCTTTTGCAATGTTTTAGTCTGTGTGCGTACTTGTATCAGCTTGCCTCAGATTAAGAGATTGTTAATAGGCCATTGCCTGGAAAAAGCTTGGTGTATTAAGGCTTAGAGCTCTGAGCCAAACAATAAAAGCAACGTTCAAGCAGACTTGATGAGTCATTACGGGGAAGACCGGTCCGATTTTTGTTATATTTAGCATTCTGCAGCCAGATGAAAGTGGAAATGTCGACATAATTGGATCACAAATACCTCCACCTCATCACTCATTAATGCCATCTAAAAACCAAACTTCTTACATTCACTGCTCCAGGTCATGGTCTCATTGCCACTATCAGGGAGGGTCCCGTCGCTCCTGCCGTTAGGACGGTGTCCCGTTGACTGGTGGGTGGCTTTTTTCTTGGCCTTCCGTGTGCTGATGCGGATGACTCCATGCACCAGCTTGCACTCGGCCTCCTGCTCCTCCAGGTTGTAGTTCTGGGCGATGTTGTAGATGAGCTCGCTGATCTCGTTGGTCTTGCGGGAGAAGGACGAGTCAGATGTGCATTTGGCCAGCTCCTCAATCTGATGCAGGGCGTAAAGCTCCAGCAGCTTCTTGGTTATCAGAGAGTCAACGTCCGTGCTGTCACAAGGGTCGTCCACATCGTAGTAGTCGTTGGATAACAGGCTGGTGTTGCTGACAGGTCGCTGGCTTTCTCCCTTGATGGGCGCACGGGTTCGTTTGGGGTCATTAACCGAGTATTTTACGATTTCCCCTCTGAAACGCACATCCGGGTAGCGGAAGCTTTCGTTTGAGGGTAACTTGGGAGTTTTTGTGGGCTTGGTGGACTCCTGAGGGATGCCACAAGTTGGGTTGGTTATTGCCAAGCCATTAGGAGGGTCACTGCCCGTTTTGGGCAGGTGGTCCGTGGAGCTCTCGTTAACAGGCAGACAGGGCTCTCGGCTGCCGTAAAACCCACAGGTCAATACACAGCAGAGAAGAGCCTTGCAGCTGCTCCAGCCCATCGAGGCACAGGAGCCACATGTGGTTCTGCTGGTGGGCGTGCTGTCTGCTGACCCTGGGATAAATCCTATAGTATCTGAGCTCCTGGCTGCACTGTTCCGCGGGTGTCCTATGCTGTGGCCGTATTTGTTTTCTGCATACCTGGGGTGTACATTGAGCTGCTCCCCATGATAATTTTTGTACAAGTCTTGCTTAGCCGTGCTCTCCCGGTATATAGTTCGGTTTTGCCTGTACTTGTCCGTCTTGGAGCGAGAGGTGTGCGGTTTGTGGTGGCGAGACGTCTGGGGAGTCCCCGTGCTTTGGCCAGGCATGGCTCAAAATACCTGGAACCTGGGGTGGAAAAAGAAACATTTACAAGTTGATATAGAGCTCTTGTTTCTGGGTTCTTACAAAATTCCTATCATAAAATTTCATTCATTTCAATACTGAAAAGATGGAAAAACGGCTGTGGTTGCACCTCAATTGATTGCAAAGTGAGGTTTTGGTGAGGAAAAAAAAAGAACCCTGAGGTTTAAAAAATAAAAACGCTCCAAAGTGGAATTAAAAAAAAACAAACAAACAAACTCAGATCTACGTGAACTGGAAATACAAAGGTTTTTTTTTTCAATTTTTTATTGAAATTATGATTATCCTTTTTCTCACAAGCCTACCATCACATTGTGCCCTAAAAACCAGAACAACACAGAACCTTTTTTATTTTATATGTCTGTACACATAGAACACACATAAACAAGAAAGGAAAAAAATAAGACAATTAGATTTAAATTAAACCACGTTTTAACATTTTTCAAATAAATACACAGTCTTAATCACAGATGTTAGGTCTTCTTTGCTAAAATTGTTCATTTAGCAAAATCATGTTACCATTTCGAGTCAACTTTTGACTGATTGGCTGAAGACAATATATCCACTGGTGATAAAGTTACCATGCTTTTAAAGAGTTTCTCATTCAAACAAGTTGCCACAGACTCTAGATGCAGCCATTGTGGAAAATTTGGGAGTTTCCATCTTTCATTTTCATATAAAAATAAAGTGGAAAAAAATACAGCTTTTTAAAAAAAATCCCCTCAAGAATATCAGATTTTTACATTTAGGAAAATTGGGAGTAAGGGGATAAAAGTCTGGAAAGACGAATGTTTTCCACATGTTCACACTTTTAAACTCGCTGCGTTTTGTCGAATCATCCTGCAATACAAGAAACACTTAGCCCCCAGTACTTTAGGAGTGTAAAACCGAGTGCACGGATTCCTGCTTTGTAGTAATTTACCCCTAACTCTTTAAACAGGTGTGCAGTTAACTCCATTCACCGAGTAACTGCGTTCAATTTCGTTTGCAAATCGTCCACTTACCGCATAAGAAGGAACAGTCGTGGTGTTTAGTGTCCTTGATAACTTGTTGCTCAGCGAGCAAACCACGGAAGTCTCAAAGACAACAACTCCTTGCTGCTCGCGCTTCTACCTGAGGAAGAAAAAAAAAAGAATGTCAGATGTCGAAACCCCACACAAACGTCCAGGTGTGTTTTTTTTATCCCTTCTTTTCTTTTTAGCCACCGAACAAGAAGTTTTAAAAACCTGAATCCCGGAGTCGCGACCGAACGATACAACCCCGCTCATTCGTGTTGTGTCTCATTTGGTTAAAAGACGAAACAAAACAGACTTTCTTTCCCTCTCTGCCCCCAATGTTTGGCTATTACCTGCGGCTACAGCTAAACCCAGATCCCACCCACAGGTGAGCCGTGACGTCACTCCTGCTGGACATGAGCTCAGAGAAGTTGTAACGATTTATTTTCATTTTCTTTAGCTAGGTTGTCTGTTAGTCTCTGACTAAACATTACCTGACTCAGTACATATTTTCGACGAATGCGCTTTTACTAAATTAGCCGAATGCACGCGCTCCCGAGCTGCGCGAGCATGTAGGGCAGACGGCGCATGCGCAGTTCGGTGCACATTGGGACAACCAGCAGGTGTGTTTTCAAACATTTTTCATTTTGCCCCATTTTCCCAGCGCGCGCACACTTCATCAGTCAATGAACAGAAATATCAGGAGCACCTAACTTTAAACAAAAAACAGCAGCAGCACAGAGCCATAATATAAAGACAAAGGGTTTATTTAGGATGGATATATAGAAACAATTGACATTATGAACACTATAATGCACAATAAAGACATTATCAATGTGTTTTAATATAGCGCATTTATTATTGTAAAATCAAATATTAAACGAATAAAAACAAAAGCCCAATAAAATTGTAAAATCGTACGCGAATCAAATGACATAAAAGACGATATCAGGCAAATATATGTTTTTTATAGTCTGAACAAACAGGCTTTTCTTTAAAACAATTGTTTTGATCTAGATTTAATATAAGGATACTTTAGTTTAAAAGAGCTTTTCTAAAACTGAGTATTTTTCTTCTCTAAGCTTCTATGTTGCTATAAAGCTAATATTATTTCTAGATATTTACAGTCATTATGGGGTACAGCTAAAGAAGCTTAAGACTGACTATCTAAACCATTTATTTATAATATATATAATTTATATAATATATAATTTACTGCAGGTATTCTGTTTTTATAAACATGTATAATATTTTTACATTGTTTCAGCTTAAAATGAAAAAGAAAATCACCGACTGAATCTTAAAATTCAGGGTTGAAGATCTAATTCTGTTTTTTTGAAGTGGGGTTCACTGAAAAGGTTCTAAATATCTTACCTGCTGTAGATGGATGTTTGAATGACCTCCGACTGGAGAAGCAGAGTTTAATTCTGACTAGTTTATCTAATATTTAAGGTCGCAGGCAAAGTTAACTGCTGCTATCTTAAAACAAGTTAGCAAATTTTAAAGCTGAACATGCAAAAAATTAAGTTTAAATCTTT
>JAVKLF010000042.1:13025188-13041282 GCA_034783495.1 Millerichthys robustus
AAAGTTAACTGCTGCTATCTTAAAACAAGTTAGCAAATTTTAAAGCTGAACATGCAAAAAATTAAGTTTAAATCTTTTAAAGTAATTGTGCATGAAATTGTTATTTACATAAAGTTTTAGGGTTTCAAAAGCAGCAGCTAGCTTTAGGTTTTCCAGTGCAGCCTGGGGCCTTTTCCGAAATATCTTTGTTTTTTTTCAGGAATGCAAAACCGACAGCACCACAATCGTTTATAAATTAGGGTTCACATAAATCACTATAATATTTTTTTAGACTAAATTTTTTTTTAAAGAAAACAGCCATCCACTTCATTTGACTCGATGTTATCTGGATGTTTTTTTTTTTCTTTGTTCCTAACCTCTGTGTTAATTTGATTGGATTAGTCCCGATGGCTGATTGATCTCCTTTTGATTGTTTGAACTGTATTTCATCTTCATTAAGTAGTTAAGCTGCGTTAAGTTGATTTAGATTAGTTAACCGAACTGTTTGAGGTAGATGATTGAATCTGCATGTGTTGCAGCTTAATTAAAAACATTTGGAAAATGGTCTCAAATCCAGTGAAAATGATGCGTTGGACAGACCCAACAGTTTGGAGGAACAGAGAACACCAACTGTGATGATGCAAACATTTCAATCTACCCACCAACTGAGCTCCAAAGTTAGGCTGACCTAAACTAAGACTTCACCAAGACATGACATTTTCAAGATAAAACATTTCAGTCAATTATTTGATTTCATCACAACTTTACAAAAAGCTTGTCAATCAAAGAATAACATGCCGACAAAAAAAAAGGTCACACAAAACCAGTTCACAGATCATTCCAGTGCCTGAAGAACAGAAGGCACTTTTAACGAGTGATTTAAAGGTTGTAATTGCATTATATTTACAAGAAAACATATTTACCTCATGTTTTACACTCAATAATCAGTAGTTAACATGGGGGCGGGGAGGTTGACACCTGTATGGTTTGTGTTTCTGGGGGCTCTTGAATAATGCAGGTGTCATTTGGCAGCTGCTGTGACGGGGCTCGTCTTCCCTGCTTTTGCGGCCTGCCGCTCTCTGTTGTGATGCGCCCCAAACGAGGGTCTGAGTCAATCTCGTAGCGGTAGTGGTACCCTTCCAGCACATCCCGGCATGCATCTCTTGTCTCTATGATCCATTTCTTCATCCCGTTGCGATTCAGGTACATTACAAACAGGAAAACCATGCCCACAAAGCCAAGCACTAATCCCAGGAAGACGTAGGATGTCGGCAGTGTGAGGTCAGTCACCTCAGAGAGGACCGGAGCAACACAGCCAATGGACTGGACAGTGAGTCCTTGCAGACGGAGGTCAGTCAGTCCTGCTGGCGACGCACATCTGATGGCATCCACGTCCACCCGGATCCTCGACTCGTTCAGCCAAGTCACAAAATCACGGCTCTCACAAGAGCAGGTGTACGGGTTGTGACCCAGAAGCATCCTCACGTTGCCAAGCGTCTCCAGCTCTTGCAGAGCATCAGTCCCGAACGACCCGAAGGCGTTGTGCGTCAGGTCCAGCATCTCCAGGTGATTCATGCCCGAGAAGGTCCCACTGTAGACAGCCACCAAAGAGTTGTTGGAGAGGAAGAGCTGCTGCAGGTTGGGAACATGGGAGAACATTCCAGGGGGCAGCAGGGCGAGGTGGTTTCTAGAAAGGTCGAGGCGGAGGAGCCCCCAGAGGCCACCCCATCGCAGAGCGGTGGCCAGGTCCGTCAGCGCGGTGAAGTTGTACAGCGAGTGGCTCAGGTTGAGCTCTTGAAGGGGACTGCCGGGAATGCTGAGGGCCTCTGGATGAATGAGTGCCAGCTGGTTTCTACTGAGGTCCAGGAAGCGCAGGTTGGTGAGGGCAGAGAAGGCGTGGGCTGCCAGCTCTGTGATCCTGAGGAGACAACTTACACTGTCACACCAGACCACTCTCAGTGAGTGAAAATGCATTGAATGTACGATTGTACCATTTCTTTGATCATCACGACACTAGTGCATATCATTATCACAAAACACTGCATTACATGATAGGCTACTGTATTCCAAGAGCCATATATTCATGTGCTGCATCTTAAAATGTGTTTTCCTAAGTTGGATGGACTTCAAGATAACGAATCCCAAGTTGCCTCTAAAACTAGTATCTCAATGGGCTGGGACTCTTGGTACCACAACTTTGTGGGAATCTCCAAAATGTTGGTGAGGACTCTCAAAGACCTTAAAGGGACTTAGAAGTTAGTGTATTTTGAATGTGATTAAAAAAAATGAACTACAAATTTATCAAAACAGTCACAAAGTCTTCATCGGTTTATGAAACTCATCTCAAACGTATCTTAATTTAGTTTCAGTAAGTCTTGAGGCTAGGTTCTTGGGGTCAGGACCCCAACGTGGGTCATGAAATGCCAGGTATGGGTCTTGAGATGACTGTTAGGGGTAAAACGAAGTAAAACAAAATATTAAAAGTTACATATTTTTGCTATAACAGACTATAAAGTGGTAGACATAAAAGAATAAAATGTGATTAAGGCTGTTTTTATGCTTTTGTTTCATTGACATAGGAAGGTTTATACACTTTACTCAGCAATAGTTGGTCACAAGTTTGAGTCACTGTTATTTTATAGATCTATTGCTGAAAAGTTTGGGAATCATTTGTAAGGACTGCTAGAGGTGTCAATATGTACAATATGTGAGCTCCTGGTGAATTTTGGACCTTTTTTGGGACGAGTTTATGCAAATGTATCATTTAGTGTAAAATGAATGTAAAGAAATGTGCATCTTTTTGCAGTCTTGTGTCTCCAACTAGTCCCCAAAAGCTGCAGCCCAGCGAGATGCTACCTTAATCTGCAACTTGGTGTGATCTTATAGTGCAACGTCACTGAGTGGTCAACAAGAGTGGAAAAATGCTTATTAATGAAGTTTAATTTATCTTAATATTCACGAGTTATACAATAAAACAGTGTTAGAGCATTGTGATAAAAAAGACAGTAATGATGAAAATACATCTACCACAACCATCATCATCATCATTTTGATATTTGTTTTTCTAATAAAATGCATCTCAGAAACAAAAGGCACATTCACAAATAAATATTTATTATGTACACATCAACAAAGTTAGTTGTGCCTCATATGCATAACCGGGAAAAAAAAAAACAAGACTGACATTCTCACCTGTTATTGCTTAAAATGACGTTAGTAACATTCTCAGTCTTTGTGAAGGAGTCGGCTCCGATCTGGTGAATATTATTCCCGGTGATGACGACGGTCCTAGCATGTCCCGGAATGTTTTGTGGCATTCTGAGCAGAGACCTGGAGATGCATTTAACTGTGTGGGTGACTGCAAAGCACTCACAGCCAGGAGGACAGCCCAAACACCGGCAGGACACGCAAACTAGGAGAACTCCCAAAAACAAACCGAGTGAAAAATTGCACATCTTTAAGTCGAACAAACCAACTGGAAAGGAACACAACAACGGGCAAAAAAGTGATCCTTTTTTTGGCTCTTGAAACAAATGTAATACTGCAAAAGTGTAAACCACTGAGAGAGCCTCCTCATCCGCTCCACTGTGGGGAATAAGGGTTCCTATAAATCGATGATTGTTCATATCACACATCTGATGGAATAAAAAAAAACATATGTGGTTCCCTTAAAGGTACAGAGGACAGGAAAGGGTTTCCACAGCGTACACAACAGACTAATTTTTCTACCTAAAAAAAAAAGCAGTAGATTTAAACGAACACACAACAATAAATAATACACAGCTACACAGCTTTAAAAACAACCTACAGTCCCGTAGTGTTGTCGTCCAGTAACATTCCAGTTTGAGGTTGATCAATTGGAAAGCATTCAGTTTCTGCCTGGAAATATATAATAGCAATAATAAAACATATTTAGCTTGTCTTTCTTACACGGAGCAGAGGAAAATGGACTCAAAGCCGGACCATTCAACAGTTCATCACACAAAAGTCTTCCATCATTCTTTTATTTGGTAGCGGCTCATCTCTAATAATTGATGAGGGCTCACCAGCATTGAGATCTTTGCGATTTGTCACTGAGATTAACAGAATAGCGCCTGGAAATACATTCATCACTGCTGTTCAGGAAATACACAGCTCCGTAATAGGCTTTACTGTGGTGGTATCACATGGAGAGGATTGTTATTAATGACAGAGCCCATCGTGTCTATCCAGATAAATTGCACAGGACAGGTTTGTGGAGCTTGTTGTGTGTCTCATTGAAATAATACACCAAAAATAAATAATAATGGGGAAAAATAATTGAGACAACATCCAGCAAGATGTTCCCCCCGATGTTTTTCCTTTAGCTTACAAAACACACCAGAGTCCTTCGTCTGGTTCTGACAAAAGTTCTGTCAAAGCGCATGCCGTTCACGCCAGTGGCTATGTGTAAACTGTAACCAAAGAGGTCTCCTCGTGCCGCTCGCTGTCCTAATGAAGGTTGAGCGTCAGGATGAAGGTGGTAAGGACTCCGCAGAGCATGACAAACGGCAGCCAGGTCTTGAGGAAGGCGGCCCAGCTGCGGGGACAGAAGAGAGGAGTCTAAAAGTCACCTGGAAATGCAACGGCATACAGCAGGTATGTTCCAGGAAAAACAAACACATAAACCGTTACTTAAAACTACCCCCCCCTCCCCGCAACACCCCCACCACACATCCCGCTGTCCTCTCCACCTAGCCGGAGCAGGGAGCCCCAGCGGAGATGTGACCTCCAGCTGAGGCGCAGGCAGAGACGCCGTTGTCAGTGATAAATTAAACGACTCCCCTCTTGTTTGAACGCCTCCTGTGCCGTGGGAGTGTGTGCACAATCTGTGGCAGCATTGTTCTCTATGTGGGTCAGCGGAGAATAATGGGGAAAAAAAAAGTGTGTGTGTGCGGGGATCTCTGTTCCATATGTCTCCTAATGCAGCTAGAATCCAGCAGCAAAACATTGTATCCAATTGTGTACAGACACAGAAATACAGATACTCTCTCTATATAGATTTATCATGTTTGTGTAAATTATAGTTCTTTTTATCAAATCTTTTAGGTCCTGCCTTCTAAAGAAGTTATTCCTGTGCCACTTTTACTACCGAAAACTGTCTCTGCACTCTCTTTTCAACGCACAGAAACGGTGCCATCTCCTTCTGTGAGTTCTTTGACTAATCCTTTTAAGATTTGTTTGACTTTCTTCTGAAGTTTTGCTGGAACTGTTGTAAAGATGGCTGTATTTTCTAACAGCATTAGCCAGCAGTTGAAGCCCATGACGTTCTGACCAATCACACAACATTTGGTGCATACCCTGTGAGAAAACAGTTCTGTTAGGAGCTTGCGGTTCTGAGGTGGTGCAAGAACAAAAATTGAAAAATGATGGAATTTTCGGCACACAACTGCGACGATGAGAACAGTTTGCAACGTTGTGCTTCATATAACTCAAGCTTTAGATTTCTTCTAGACTCGAACATCATGAAAACATTTCGCAGGCGAGCTATTTTAAAGCTTTTCCATTACAAACCATTCTTCCAAGAGGCTCAACAAATTCTAAATACTCACCTCACGTGTTTCCCATGAACGAAGGACAGCACACACAGATTCACCATGTTCCAGGAGGTGCTGTTGTCATATCGCATCAGATTTAAAGCCATGGCAACATGGGAATGGCAGTTATCGAAGCACAGATTGTGCTTTAGTTAAAGAAAAAGAAAATATTTCTATTAATATCGACAAAGCACCATACAGTATGTTAATTCAAAACAAAACTCTTTAAAATCCAGTCATACCGGCCTGCATTTGTACTCCTCAGATGCGTCGTGCACAGCTTGGTCCCACGTGGCGGCACCGTTGCCACAGACTTTGTCCACATCCAGTTTCCAAAACCTGCAGCAGAGGTTGATCAGAGAATCGATTTCAACTACCACCTCAATGAGGTGTCACAAAATGTAAATATAATTCTTACTTTGTTGGTCGACCAAACCCCATATTGTCCTCCTAGAAAAGAAAAGTCACTTTTTAAAAGCGACAGAGCAACTCATGAACCATCCAGTAAAATCTGGAAGAACTATTCCCCCACCAGCACAACTTAGATTAATCTTTTAATATAATTTTGATTATTCCCAAAACAATATTTACTTAGTAACATGTGACTGTATACTGGTGGAATCAAACCTCCGACTCTCTCATCAGAGGACAACTATTCTAACCACTGATCTACAGCCACTCCAAGTGTTCATCCTAGAAAAGGATGTACTGGTGCTGAAGGTCTAATACATAAAACGGGGAAAAGTGATGTAATGGATCTTTAGACAAATTGATTTTGAGATATATGGAGAAATTCAAATATGGATATCTACAATACATGTTTAGTTTATGTAAACATCAAAAACCACTTCATTTTATGGTTGAATCAACCACTTTTAAAACATTTGAAGGAATTTGAAACATCTTAGTTTATCTAATACAATCTCAACCACAGATTTCCTTTTCGACTCTGTTATCAAGTAAAACTCAGGCTGGTATACTATATGCCACAACGGCTTGCCACAGCCAGGTGCACAACTCACCGAGACAAAGTAGGATCCTGCAAAATCCCGTATGACTCCATTAGAGGTGCATATACCCATGTGACCAATGAAGGGGAGCACCCACCTGCAGGATGGAGGGCGACAAGAGCTCATTTATCTTTATTCATGTTACAGAACACACTATTTACTGTGCGTTTAAAGTGTGGTAACATTTAAAAACAAGCTATTATGGCTAATCTGCTTGGAATAAAAAAAAAGCAATGAATCTGCCCTCTGGAGAGGCAAAGAGGCTGCCCCCATGTTTATGTCAAAACTGAAGCTAGCACGAGCGGGAATAACGGATTTAGCTTCTTACGATAAAATGGGAATGGGCGTCCAGACGATGCAGTACGGGTAGCGGCTGGTTTTTTTGTCGCTTTTTAAGAAATCACCGTGGTAAGTCATCATTATGTCGCTATCGTCCACCTCCGCCATCACAGCTTTCAGTCACAGTGACGTACAGCGCGGAGGCGGAAGCGCGCAGTCCGACAAAACACCGGGGTCAGTGAACGCAACATTGTTTATTTGCGCGTCTTCTGTTGCGTTTAGGTTCAGTGGAAGCAGGGTTAAAACATACATCATTTGTCTGTTAATTGTTTTTTTATTGTTGAAATGTTATTTTATTGCAGAAACCAAAACATGTTTTCTTCGCCGTATATTTCGCACCCAGCGGTCCCCAAGGTGGGGTAAATGAGCGTTTCCCCATCTACATTTTGGTCTGGGGCGTTACTACTACTACTAATAATTTGTAACTTGCACTTTTCATTTATGAAAATCTCGAAGTTCCAAAGACTCAGTTCAAGTGAGGAGGAGGCGTTGAACCAGGAACCTTCCTATCATAGGCTCTTACTTCTGCACCATCACTCCATACAGACTTCTTAACCATTGGAAGAAACCCCACTCACTGAATGGAAGAAGAACCTTTTTGTTGTGAGGAAATTACTCTACTCACTGCCCCACCGTGCAAGTTTCTGAATATTAATCACATTTCCCCAACATTTTTGTTACCAGTCAGCAATACTATCTGCTCTTCTGTACCCTCATTTCTGCAGTATATGGGGCATTAAATGTTCCCCTAACTACTGACCCTCACATCTGTTGTGGAAGAGTCAGCAGAAGTACAGAGAGAATCAGACACTGATGAACGAGCGAACCCCAGCTTCAGCGACAGTACATCTTCCTAACCCAGATAGTGTTGTCTGTGCTCGTGTGAATGTCACAACAAAAAGAAGCAAGAATGTGTTTTATTTTATTTTTTTGTTTGCATCAAGGGTAACAAGGTTTCCCAGAGAGAGAGAAACGGGATTTTGAATTAAAGTAAAAACACATGGCAGCAAAATGAATCATGACGCTAAGACCCAATTCATGAAGATTTGTTGGAATAAAGAATAAAAAAACCCAAAAAACTCTTCTCTGAGCTTCTGATACTTTGTTCAGCCTAATGCAGCCTTATAGCAGCAGAGGACTAATGTCGCAGCCATGCAGCCGCAGAAACCCTACGGCCTTAAAATGATTTGCCCTCCCCTCACACACCTCTGTTTATTATATTACACAAATTAGCATCTGTGTCCCACTTATACTCAACTAAAGTTTACTATTTCATTTCCAAAAATCATGTCTTCAAATAGCTGGAACAAAAAAAGTGGGACAAAGGATTTATTATAACGTTATTTTCATTAGAAAACTTCCTCTCCCATATCTTGTTGACTCTTGTAAACAACTTATTTAGTAGTTTGAGCTCATAAACTAAAAAATATTAAAACTACATGTGACTGGAACATAGAAACCACACATTTGTCCTTGGCTGTGTAACAGATGGCAACCTTTGGCAGCAGAAACACCACTTTTTTTTGTTAAATTAAACAAAGCTTATAAATACATTTCATTAGAGCAACGATCTTCTTCAGTTGTTACGATCAGCTTCACGACTCCCTGCGACAAACTCCAACAGAGTCTAACTCGGGAACTGGTGAGAACTTGCAGCTTTCGGACGAGTGGGTGCTTTTACCCCGTTGATGAAAACAAGCGATGCAACAAAGCACCGGTTACTAGTTTGAGATCTCATCCTACATGAAGAAGTCTGTGGCCATGCTGACCTCAAAATAGGTCACTTGACTATCCAACAAAAACCCGAAGCGGTTTAAGCGCTGGACTCTATTTTAATTTGATTTTTAAGTGAAAATCAGGGGAGTGATGCGAAAGGAGCTCTCGTCTTAAGTAGTCCGCCGGACACCACAGCTCTGAGGAACAGGCCGAGGTGTTGTCGGTGTTCTGAAAAGGGTGACTTCTTTACCCTCCATGAATTTCTCTTCCCCAAGTTTGGTCTCACAGGAGTGCGATGCATAGTACAGTGATGCGACGCAACATTCGCTCAGCGTTCCGTCAGAGCAGGGATGAAGTGGTGATGGTCGGGGTGTTTCGAACAAGGAGCAGGGAGAGTGCTTCGCGTCCTACGTCCGTTCTGCAGAACGGGCAGCAGTCCTTTTAGCTCGGCCTGCACTGGACTTGTCCCTCTGAGCTCTCCTCGTCGTCCGACCCGTCTGGACCCACGCCACGCAGTCCTGTGATGCGGTAGCCCATGTTCAGCAGCATCACCTCCAGTGGGTCGGCGTTCATGCGCCGCTGATTTGCCTGAGCAGCTCCGTCCATGTCCTCCACTACACGTCCATTCTCACTGTCCGTCTGTAGTATATAAAAATAAAAATAAAAGAAAACCCACAGGCGATCAAACAAAGTGAACAGCATCACAATAATGTTGACAAAACACAAACCAAAATCTGAAAATATTGGAATATTGTGTAAAATGTCCATTCAAACAAGAGTGCAATAACGGGACATAGTAAACTTATTAAATGTTTAAACCAAGAAATTGTACTACTGTATTTTGTGAAAAAGTTGGCAAGAAAAAGCTGTAAAAGTAAGTGGTACGAATGAGAAACAGCTGAAGGAGCAATTTGCAGCTAAGTAGGTTAGTTGGCAACAGATCGGCAAGAGCACTGGGTAGAAACAGAGCATTTAAGAGAGGCTGAAGTTCTTAGAAGTGAAGACTTTGAATATCCAATCATCTACAGCTCATAACATCAAAAGATTTCAAGAAACTGGAGAAACTTCTGTGCGAAGGTCAAAGGTCAGAAGTGGATGCTCGTGATCTTTGGGCTGTCAGGCAGAGGAGAAGAACCATCCAGCTTGTTATTGGCGCACAGACCAAAACCTGCCTCTCTGATGGTATAGGGGTGCATTACTGTTTCTGAACAGTAAACAGTTTCTGGTTTTGAACAAAATATCCCAACAATTAGGACTGTTGAACAACTAGAATCTTACATCAGACAAAATAGGAGATTTTCCTCCAAAAACTCCAGCATCTGGTCTCCTTAGTTCCTAGATATTTACAGACTGTTGTTGACAAAAGAGGGGATGCTTCACATTGATTTATGAGATGTACAAATTGTATTCTGTTTTTATTTCTATTTTACACAATGTTCCAACTTTTGGGGGAGATTTGGGGTTGTAGTTGTCATGTCTTTAAAAATACACAAAAAAGTACTTTGTTTACCTCTGGTCTGGGGTTCCATAACCGAACCACAGGGTCAATACCACTCGTAGCCAGAAAACAGTAACTGGGATGAGGCTGTAGACAGTTGACTATTGACTCATCCCCCTGCAGGATCCTCACCAGATTAGTCGTCTCCTTTTCCCAAATGAAGAAAGAGCCGTCATCCGAGCCACTCACGATGTACTGGCCTTTGCTGAAGAGAGGAAAGAAAACTGCTCAGATCTGCCGGTGGACTCCTGGAATGTCTTCAGTTGAGGAACATTTACAGAGAATTTTTCAATCTCTCTACTTGGAAACGTGTGCAACCCTTTTTTCCACTAAACCACTCTGACACAGTGTTGTGAAGGTCTTTACCAGAAAAAGATGCGACAAGTAACCGAGCAGGATAATCTGGTAAATGAGGTTCAGAAACAAACTGTAAACAAAATCTTGTGTAACACCAATTGTTCAACTAAATAAAAGGCGAGAATAAGAACAGACAAGGTGATGGTTTGGCAACTGTGTGTCATTTTCTAAGCTAACAGAACATACATTATAACGTGCAGTCATGTAAAGAAGTCCAATTCCAGGATTTCATAATCAACGTGATTTGATCTGAACAGGTTCTAAAATGTTTCACATCAAACTTCAAATGTACAACAGCGCACAACAGATTCTACCGTGTGGTTATAACAAGTTCGTCCTTGCTGCTTCTACAGGATTTAGCAGTCAGGTGCTGCTGTCATGGATTAATTAAATGATCATCATCAGTGTGAGCACCTCTAGAAAATAACGAGTTTTAGCAGTTTGTCGGTCTGGCACATATAGGTGTGTGCTAACATAATGCCAAGCAGGAAATACATCAGCCATGACCTTAAAGAAACAACTATTGCTGCCCATTACTCTGGGAAGAATATGTTTTTAAACAAAGGGTATTCTACAATAAAAATCAATCAAGCAAAATGAAACGATTAAAGTTTCAGAAACGAAAAAGAAGAAAAAAAAAGTTACCAAGCTTCTCAGGATCAAACATCCCAACCAATCTCAACCACCAAGAGCTCCATCTCAGACTTCGGAGGTCTCATTTAGCAGGTTAAAAATGAAAGCTCATGACGGGACAATTAGAAAAATAACTAAACGAGTCTGAATTGTTTGGACAGGGTGACAGGAAAAATCCTTTCTCCTAAAAAAAAAAATTTCAGGATGACTTACGTTTGCAAAATTGCAATTGAATAAACCACAAGACCTCTAGAACAATGGTGAGACTAAAGATGAGGCCATATCAGCATAAACACCTTCTACAAGCTGTCAAGCATGGTGGTGATGATTTGGGCATCTTCCAGACTTTACCATTAATGCTTCTGTAAACCAAAGTATTCTAGATTTAAATGTGAGACTGAACTGTGTCATGATGCATTTGGACAAAAATCCCAAACACAGTAGAACATCTACAACAGAACAGCTTCAAAAGAAAACAATCAAGGTGTTGAAAATGGGCCAGTCCATGCCCAGACCTCAACCTGTTTGAAATGCTGAGGTGGGTCCTTAAGAGAGCTGTACAGAAACAAATGTCCACAAGCCTCAATGATTCAAATAACACTGAAAAACAAAAGTGTGTGCCAAAATTCCTCCTCAACTACATCAGAGACAAGAGAAAATTGTGAATTAATCCACCACCTCAAGTAAATGATGTCTACAAACTACTGAATCATGGAGTGGACTTCAGTTTTCCCACACAGTTTATATAAATATTACACAGAAAAATGGCATATAAAAAAATCTATTTGCTACATTAACAAAATTCAACAAGAATAATAAACTAGTGACATTAATTGGTAATTGTACATGCTGGAATACAAAGTGTCCAAACACTTATAAAGAGTGGTTAAAAATAAAACATGTTCTTGTGCATAAACCACCGGTGATGAAATGTAAACAGTTATCAGAATGATTCTCCATATTTTTTAAGAGAACATTTTCTTTTGCCAAACATTATCTAAAATGAGCAAATTAGTCAGATACAAAGGATGTTGAACAGTAGATGTGTAACTGCATCATGTTTCGTGGAAAGGGATAAGAACGTGCCAATTAATTTTCTTACTGAGAACAAGACTAAATCTGGAGGAAACATAAAAAAATAAATAATACAAAGGAACAAAAATTGGAGCTCAACTCTAGAAAGTGCAGAGCCTGAAAGCTCTGAAGGAACATGAAGCTGTTTTGTTGTAGCAGCTGAGATCTGCAGCTACAATAAAGTCTGGGGTCAAAGATGTCGTCGGATAAGCTCCTAAAACCAAAAAGGTTCAGGGAATTTTCCCACCAGCTCTGAATGTTTAATGGGCGGACTCGGTAAAGACACAATAGCTCGTAATTGCCTGTTATTAGTTGAAGCTCTTGGAGATTTGTTGACGCTGAGGTTAAGATCAGTTCACGTTTGATCCCACGGCTGAAGGCCTCCCCCTAGTGTCAGCGAGATGTACCAACCTGCCGAAGAAGTTGGCCTCTTTGATGTCGGTGGTGGTGTTGCAGTGGCCGCAGTATCTGTGCTTGTAATCGAAACTGCGCTCCCTCAACACGATCTCATCCTCTGGAATTGACTCCTTCCGACTGAACGAGTGGAATCGGATGGAGCTGTTGCCTTTCTTATCCTCTGCTGGTAATGACACACACAAATCCCCACAATTTATTAACATGTCTATTAATAAACAGTTTACTTAAACTGCATAACTACTAATCAAAACGGATCTTTCACTGTTAATTTATGTTGCACTGATAACGAACCTAAAGCCATTTTGCTCCTGATGCCTTCATCTTTTTGATAACCCACTGCCAGCCTCAAATACTCATAGTTGTACACTTTAAAAACATGCTGACACCTCGGGCTGGTGCCACTTCTTATGCTTGCTGACATCATTTCCTCTTCTATTTTACATGTAACTGAAGATAAGAAAAATCAAAAATGTCTGAAAATGTTGGAGATATTTTAACAAACGCAGGTGAGGTGAAGACAGCAGACTATTTGCTGTGGGCAGAACGAAGGCTCAGTGATGCTCAGTGGGTCGCCTTTACTTAATTTAGTTTCACATGACAAGTAAGAACTTATCTCATGAAACTATACGGTTCAACGGTTCTTGCTGCATTTACCACAGAGTTGTACGTTTCACATAAATGTCATCATTCTCTAAAAACACTGACATTCGCGACAAAGGAAAGAAAAGAGTAGCGGTAGTTTCATCGTCTCCTACCTGATTCTGACTTGCTGAAAAGAGCAGCCTTGATGTCTTTATCCAAGGCGTCGCAGGCACTGCTGTGAGCTTGTTCTGGAAACTTCCCTTTGAAATCGTCCAGACATTCGAGAGCCTCTGTCACATACTTCAGCTCGAATAGGCACCGTGCAAGCCTGAAATGTGCTTTCAGGTGCCCCGGGTTCAGCGTGAGAGCCTTCACACAGTCCCTCAGAGCATCATAATGGTCTCCATCCCTGGGAAACACACACACACACATCGACTATAAATAACAGACTCCAAAGCCTTCTGGTGAAGATTAGGAGTTGTTTCTTCACCTACCACTTGCGTTTCATGTAGGCTGCGGCGCGGTTCCCGTAGAGCATGGAGTTGCAGCTGGCCTCGTGAATGCCTAAACTGTACATGTGGATGGCTTGTGTCCACTGCTGGCGGGCAAATGCATCGTTAGCTTGTTGCTTTACTTTCTCCAAGTGAGGGGGAAGCTCGAGAGAACTAAACAAGGAGGGAGTAAACATTTTCAGTAACTTGACTCCGAGTAGGATTAAACAGACACAGGAAAAACAAGGATAGATTACAATTAATATACTAACAAATAAATATTACCTAGAGTGCATTTTACTTCCAGCTAAGCGAATATGGCTGGCAGGCAGATGAATCCCGTTAGAGACACCGTTTGTTGTTTTTCCATTCTGCACATCTCCTGGAGAGCAGAAGATGCACAAGTAACTAAAACTGATGCCATTTTGATCTCCTACAGTATTGTAGCCTTCACCCACCTGCTGCTGACTGGCACTTTTTTGGAAGGAAGAAGGTATATGGCCTCTGCTTAAAAGTTAGATCAAACAGGTACACCTATAGGAGTCAAAGGAATAAACAAATTAAAGCTTAAAACACGGCGTGAATGAGAAGAGACTGGTCTCATCTTCTTGTTTCCTTAAACGGACATCACCTGTTCTCCACCCATGTTAACGAGCAGCTCGGTACCATCTGGGCTGAAGGTAACATACGTGGCCACCAGGACCCTCAGTCGGTTGTTGTAGTCTCGGAGTTTCACAGGCAGGTGCCCTGAAGCATTCGCAGGATGAATGATGTTATTCAGGTACAGTACGTCTTTCTCAAATGACGTTCATAAAACTGTTTTTTCCTCCCAACTAGTGTACTATAATAAACAAAGACTCTGTCGGCTTAGACAACTTAGTACAGTAGGCTCACCTGCAACATAGTACTGCCCAGCACCATCTGGGATTGGCTTCTGCCGTTCACAGAACGTGTGCACAGCAGCTGATGTGCTCTGACTCACAGATTTCCTGCAGAACGAGCAAAACGGACTTAAAGACAGTCGAGCTAACATAGTTCCAACGGTGAGTTGACATGTATGACAGTTTACCTGTAGTTGTGAATCATCCTGATGTCGTAGAGGCGAACAAACGGCCCGTTGGCTCCCACCGCCAAGTAGTTATTGTCCCGAGGATTGACTGCCAGACACTTGGCCTCAGCCAGCTGCCCGCAGAACTCTGTCAGGTCGATCAGAACCTCAGAGTGTTTGCTGTTCTCCCGCAGGTCGTACTGCCTGTGGTAAGAAAAAAAAAAAGTTCCACAACTGACACGCTTCTGGCCTGGCAGCAGGTGAAGTCTAAGGGGCGGTGTGTGTAAACAAATGTATTCGTGCGACTTCCTTTGACTTGAATCCATCTCTGGCCACCGGGATCTCACCTGATGATGCCGTCTTCCGCTGCGCTCCAGAAGGTGTTGGGCCACATGGGAGCTGTGGCGATGCGTTTCACTCGGTTGGTATGATCAGAAAACATGTGGATGGTTTCCTTCACCGTCAAGTCGTGGACGTGCACCTTTGTGTCGGCCGCACCTGTCACCAAGATTCTGTCCCCAGAGTGTGGGAGGAACTGTGTGGACACACACAACAAACACACACGGCGTGTCACAGGGTCATAGGGATCTAGCTGGTAGGAGACAGATTAAAACAGACCTCCTCTTTTAATTGGGTTTTCTTTTTTTTTTCATAATAAAAACCTCAAGAGTACAAAGACACAAAAACAAAATAAAGCACACCCTATGTGTCAAACATTTGTGAATCATCTTTCTCCCTGTAAAATAATAAACTCCACTTCATCTTCTTCTTGGAAATGACTGTTATCCCTGCTTTCCTGGAATAACTAGCAGCAAAAATTGCTTCTCTGAGGTCGTTTGCTCACGTCATTGCTCCCTGATATTGTGTCAACACACACCTTTATGCTCCAGAGCAGCACATTGTTATAAGTCCTGCTTTTATATACAGGTGCTCACACAGATGATCATAAGCTAGTCAAAACATTTCATCAGCAGCAACTGACTGCTAACTTCCCTTTTAAATCCTAATGGTGGACTTTTTCCACACACAGCTTTTCCTTTTTAGCTCTGGTTTTGTTTAGTAAATAATAATCTACTCGAATCTGTTTGTTGTTGTACACTTGAGGTTGAACCTTGTAAAAAACGGATTATTTTTGTTATGTCAAGCCATGTAAGACCTTACAATAAAAAAATAACTAAACTTCCTTTTCCCCATGACTGTATTTAGGTTATCTATAAAGACAACAGCCCCACACTCCCAACTGTTCCCCATTATTGTCTAACTAGTTTAAAAGAAAACCTTCGCTTTATTCTACACCACATTGCATAAAAAGCACAAAAAACAAACAAACAAACCTTGTTATAAATGGTGCCTAAACTGATACTATGCTATCAATTTAGGAGCAAACTGCATCAT
>JAVKLF010000042.1:13059814-13070942 GCA_034783495.1 Millerichthys robustus
ATACTGAGTGGAGAGCAGGAAGTTTTCTGTCTGCAGAGAAGCAAACCTGGGTGCTGTGCTCCTGATAGGAGCGGAAAGGACCGCCGAACATCACCACGCCGTTGCCGTAGAGGCTCAGCTGAACCGGATCCTTTCGGGCCAGCTTCGCTCCGCTTGTCGTCGCTTGTACAAAAGCCTCTCCTTCCCCCGTGAGGAGGTTCAGCTCCTCGATCCTCCGCAGCACAAGGTCAAAGTTCATGCGGAAGTTCCTACCAGCAGGCGGGCCTGGGAAAGGACAAACGATGGAGGAGATGCGGCTGGGTACACGTTTTCACTGCACCGTAAAAAACATTTTTAAATCCTCAAAGCAACCTGTTTGCTGGAGGTCTTCGTTTGAGCAGTGAGTCTGCTCGCTGTCACTTTCCCTGGCGTCATCCCCGACCCAGACCAGACCATAATCATTCAGAAATTCCTGCAAAATAAAGAACAGCTACAATAAACTCCCCACAGAACCAACAGCGTCGACACACGGTCCGTTGAGCAGCCTCACTTCCATTTGGTGCACTTGGATTTGCAGTCGTTGACATCGTCTCTCCACAATATCTCTGCTGCTGGCGGAGTGTGGGCTCTCTGAATCCACACACACACACACGGTCAGAATCATCTGAGAACCTGAGTCTGTGCACGCTGTGTGTGTCGTTACCTGACTTTTCTAGAGCTCTCAGCCCCTTCTCTAAAACTGAAATGTGTCGTTCCTTCAGGAAACACAGAATGAGAGTCAGACACGCGAGATGGATTATCTCCAGGGCGTTTCAGTCCCAGAGGACACACCAGCGCTCACCTTGCGCTCCATCTCCCGAGCCTGGTTCTTCACCGTTTCCTCCAACAAAGTGACTCTCTGCATCATGGCAGCCATCAGCTGGAAGTCACTCGGAGGTGCTGCCGATGGGTTCAACCGTTCAAATTAAAATGGCGGCAACTCCGTTGTTTGTCAGCACGTGGTGGTCTGAGTTTAGAGGAATGGAAAGCCTCTCATTTTTAAAAAAAGTATTAATTCATACCTTGTTTTTTTGGAGCGTGAGACTTCGAGCTGGAGTTGATGTTTGTGTGAGAGGAGAAAGGGTTTGGATCAGAGGAGTCATCCATGACGAGTTCTGCCTGGATTTCTAAAAAAACAAACAAACCCCAAAACAACAAAAAACCAAAAACATAAAAACTGTATTAAAAAGGTCAATGTTTAATTAGATAAGGGACTTTAAAATAAATTAATTAATACTTGTTTTACATTTACAGTTTTGTTTTATGACAATTTACTTTTTCTTTCATTACATATGCATTTTAATTTTACACATACACAATTTTACACATATTTTGATAATTCATTTCAGTAGTATAGTTTTTTTCATTATATCCTCAACAACTAAAAAACAGAAAATCTGATGTTAATTATTTAAACTGTACATATTAGTCCAGTTTTAGTAAATATATTAAGTATATAACTGTAGATGGTTGAATTATTTGATTTAGTGTTTGTTGCTGTTATCCTACCTTGCAGCAGGTTTCTCTTGAAAGGAGCTTTTTGTTCGCCCCTGCAGACCAAAAATGTCTCCCTCAATGGTTCTGTTCAAATACTTTTCAACATTTCAACAAATAAAAAAAAGAATGAAGTTTCATGTTTGCTGCTTGAGAACCTACCTGTGTTCGTTCAGAGAGCCCAGCAGTGGCGCGCGCCTCGTTTTCTTTAACATCGATAAAGGTGAGCTCATTTTTTTCAGACAGACTTTGTTTTACGGAGTACAGGTTTATTCAGAGACAGTTTATGATCCCCTCGGTTTGTTTGAAAACTGTTGCCATAACAACAAAGGGTCATTAAAATCAGTGAAACCTGCAGGGCTCCGTTTCCACCACTAGATATTGCTCTCTCTTAGTTTACACCTTGGTTAACGCTTGAAAACTGTAAACCTTTTTTTAAAACCAAAATAACAGAAGCGGCAGTTTATAAAATATTTATTATTTCCTTTAAATACAAGTAAGGGCTGGGATTTTACTTCAACTCAGTTTTCTTTAAATTTATAATACACAACAATATCATGGGTCATTTAAGTAAAATGCTTTGCCAAATGTTGATCTGCTTCTAAATTATTTACACGAATTAGCTGTAACAAAGCAGTACACATAGATCAATAATTAAATTAAAAAGTAATGAAAACAAAAAGTATGGACGCATTTATTCTTTATTTTCTCTCTATTTATTATACTGTCTCCAAAAAATGTTTTATAATTATGATTTAGCATTTTATATTTATGAAGGTTTATCAAATTGACTTAATGACAAAATTGCTAAATCATGACTGATATTTTTAGTTCTGACTTACTCTTTTGACCTAACATTTCATAATTACAACGTAGCATATTATAGTTATAACTTAATATTTTAGCTTTATGACAGCATTCCAAACATCTGACAAAGTATTTTATAATTAAGGTATAACTGTAGGTTAGCGTTTCCTAATCAGTACTAAGCATCCCATAATTATAACTTAGCATATTTCATGGACGAGTGTGAGACACAAGTCAGGCAGGTCAAAGAGACAAAACACAAGGAATTTAAAAGGTAAGTGAGCTTTAGTAACAGTGATCGTGTTGGGAACTGGAATCTGGAAGGGAGGAAGGTCCACAGGTTATTCAGGGTCGGGTCCCACAGGTAACGTGCAGAGCCAAAGAGCCGGCTTACGTGAAAGGAAGGACAAGACAGGTAAGGGTTCAGGATCCAGGAGTGCAGGTAAGTATCCAGGTAAGTTTCCCTTGAGTGAAGGCTGAGCAGTATTTACATGAGTGCAGGTAAATATTTACAGTGAGTATCACAGGAGAATCCACAGGGCCAGACAGGTGAGTATCTCGGGAAGAATCAGGAACCACGGACCAGGAGCTTGGAGAAAATACTAGAAAACAGAATATACAACAAGCTTTTTACAAGGAAGCGCACAAGAAGGCAGGCTGAACCTTCACCAGTGGAGGCAGATGTTCCAGCATTGGTCTGTGGCAGGGAGGAGCCTCATAAAGGCACCAGCAACAATCAGCAGGATGAGGCCCAGGTGTGGACGCTGCAGACAATTAGCAGGGGAGTGGACACTGACAGTGTCTTAGTTATTACTTTATATATCCAATTCATGACATAGCATTTCATGACTATGACTAAACTTATCAAAAATAAGACTTAGCATTTCATAATTATGACTTAGTGTCAAAAATTGACTGAATTATGACATATTATTTCAAAATCATCAACATATGAACCAGTCTTTTAATATGCTAAAATTCTGACTGAACATTTCAGAGTTGTGACTCAGTCTCTCATGAATAATTATGACTTTGTATCCTAAAAATGACTTAGTATTTCATAATTTATAACTTAGCATCTTATAATTATAATTTTACGTTTAAATTGTTTGACTTAACATTTAAAATCTATGACTTAACATTTAATAATTTTAGACTACACATATATGTAAAACAGCATTTCATAATCATGACTTAGTTTCTCAAATATATATAATTATAATATAATATTGCAAAATCACGATTCAGCTTTTTTAAAAATTCTGAATTAACATTTCAGAATTATGATATAGCTAGTTCCCTAAAATTGTGGAAAGTTAGCGTTTTGTAATTGTGACTTAGAACATTTATGTTTTTTTATGTCATTAATGGTCTTCCATACAAAAGTAAAACAACAGCCTCGGTTCGGTCCCGTGGATCACCACTAGTGGGCCTGCTGGTCAGACAGACAGACAGGATGAGGATGAGGCCTATCATTTCCGAACCGACAAACCCATCATTCACCCGGACCGATTAGCACAGCATGGTCCGGGCTACATGGCTGCACCGATCGCACATCTCGTCGACGACCGGTTGAACCTGGATGATGTGACCGGGCTTTCTGAGAAGGAGCTGCCGCCTCACCGCGCTCCCGCCGCGGCGGAGGCTGCCGCTCGGCTCCTCCTGGATCATCATCCTCCAGAGCGGCCTGACAGAAGGCTTCCCCACGGGGGTACCGGAGGGTTTAGGTCCGTGGAGAACCTGATAGAACCTGGGGGCATTTTCCCTGCCTGTTTGGGTCATGTTAAGGTAACATCGGACAGCCTGGGAGCAGTGAGTGTGATGGATGAAGACTCTCTGCTGGAGAAGGACCTGTGAGTGTTTGTTGTTTGTGTTTCCGGTCTGTCATGTTTACTACCGCGCATCTGCTTGTACTATATACACACACAAAGGGGTTTTAGCTGCTGTAAGACAAAATATGTTATTGTGTAATAATACTTCATTATTCACTCTTGACTAACAACAGGGATCAACGCAAACCCTAATAACTAAATACATTTTTCAGTACTTTTAAAAAATATATGTATCTTAAATTATTAATGCTCACACTCACTAATTGACCCATTTATTATACATCAATTGTATTTAAATCTGAAACTAATCTGAATCAGACATGTTCAAATTTACAACCTTCGTAATAAAAGTAAGAAGCATTGTCCAAAAGTGTGACTTTATTTTCAACCTGCTGTCATCATCATCATCAGATGTATTTTCACTTTGGGCTTATATCCTAACTCTGGCAGATGAAAGGTTTAATCTTGCTGTGATGTTTGCAGGTGTGATGAAAATATGATCTTATTTTCAGGTAACTTACAGAAATGTAGGAGAACTGCTGGAGCAATCCAGTCAAATTAACGTTGTTGTTGTTGTTTCTGGTTTGATTCAAGTGGTATGTTTCAAACATTCTTACACAATTTGTATCAAAGCTCAAAATGACTTCCCACAATGCACTATGTCTCACACCAGTATGAACCTTTTGTAATCAAACTACCCAAAAGTCTCTTTGATTGTTTGCAAATCCTGCGTTCTGCAGAATCTGGGCCGCGCTCAGCAGGAACCACGGTCAGGTGATGCCGGTGGACTGGAAACAGTCACGAACTCGCTCGCTCTACATCTCCACGTTCAACCTGGAGGAGACGCCTGTGGGTGACGCCACCTCCCCTTCCCCCTTCTCATTTCCTGACACCCCCCACCCCCCCACCCCCCCCCTCAAAAAAAAAAAACCCTAACCTCCACTTTACCACATCTTCCCCTCTGTCTATCACACAAGTCTGAAAGCACCGTTGTTGCTCAGGGTTCGAAGCGCAGCGATCCAATCCCCTCTCCCGCTGGATGGAGAAAGATGGATGTCGCGGAGGAGCTGTCGGATGAGGACGAGCTGAGGGAGCAGCTGGACATGCACTCCATCATCGTCCCCTGTCTGGAGGAGGAGCCACTCGTCACGGCGGAGCAGGTGCGGTGCTGCGGGTCGGTGGCGCCGGCTTCATTTTGGTCGGAGGGCCGCCCGCTGACGCGCCGCTGCTCTCTGCGCAGGTCATCGAGGAGATCGAGGAGATGATGCAGGACTCGCCTGGCGCCGACGCAGAGCACAACCCCTCGCAGTCGGACCTGTCCATGCTCTCTCTGGACATCCAGCTGTCCAGCCCCGGCTTCGAGGACAGTGAGTGTCCCACTGCAGTGATTTACATTCAATTCACACACACCCACACAGGTTTGTATTTCTAACCTTATTAGGACCGCTCATTGACTTCCATTTATTTCCAGTCATTTCTAAAGCCTAACCCTGACCCCTGACCCTAAACATAACCACTCCAGTACATACCTGACCCTAAACCTGGACTAAATTTTATTCACCACTTAATCCTAAACTGAACCTTCGACCTAAAATGGAGTTCCACCGTGTTAGAACCGGTCTTTGGTCCCCATACTGGTCTTAACATGGTAGGTGTGTACATAGAAACGGTCCTAAAAAGGTAACAAATACAAGAACACACACCAATACCTTATACCACTGTCTGCCCGTGGCTCCAGGGCTGAGGGCTCTGAGCGCTTCTGTGCTGTCGGAGCGTCTGGAGGAGACGGAGAGGAACGTCAGGAGGTTTTCGGAGGAGCTGGTGCAGCAGCTGGCCGTCCGGGATGAGCTGGACTTTGAGAAGGAGGTGAAGAACGGCTTCATCTCGGTGCTCATCGACGTGCAGAACCGGCAGAAGGAGCACAGGGAGTCGCTGAAGAAGAGGAAGAAGCTGAAAGGCGGCACAGGGGCGGGGCAGGGCGGTGCGGAGACGGCGCCAGCATCGGTAATGAAGAAACAAATAAATATCATTTCATCTTCGTGACTGCCTGCCTTTTTCCCTTCCCTCCTTTTGAGCGAAAGGTCCGAGTCCACCGCGGTGTGCCACCTGTTTTATTTATATTTCCTCCACTTTTCCTCCTTCCTCCTCAGCGCTTCAGCGTGGAGGGAATCTCCTCCGTTATTCAAAAAAGCTTCCGGCAAACATTTTGGAGTGGGTGCAGTGAAAGACAGGTTACTTTTCTCTGCTCTTCTTTGCTGCTCAGGCTTACCTTTTTCTTTTGTAATATCTGTGCTGTACGTTTAAACGCACCACAAACCCAAAAGCTAATTTGTTACCATTTGTCATTTCCCTACTGTAGTATTTGACCACCGTTATCCCTTATGAGAAAAAAGGACACCCTCCGTCGATCCAAGACCTCCAGATCCTGACTAAGAGTAAGTGTCTTCATCTCTACAATGATGTTGGACTTATTGCAGCGGAGACACTTGGATTCACTGCTTAACTCTGCAGTTCTGCAGGCGATGAGGGACGACAGCGACAAGGTGCCTGGCCTCCTGACAGATTACATTCTCAATGGTGAGATTTGCGTATTTTCACTGTGGATGTTATGCTGATGACGTTAACGTAGTTGTTTAAAAAAGAAACTTTAAAACACTCATGCTTGAGGTGCTGACAGAATGCTTTTAGATCTTTTGAACATTTGTCGTTATTTTGAAATAAACGATCAATCTGCTCTTCAATTCTGTAAAAAACCAACAAAAGGAAAGACCAACCAAAAGAGTTTTAAATTTGAAAACAAAAAGACAAAAGAAACTCTGGTGAATCCTCTTTGTGTCAGTGGTGATAGTCAGTATCTTTCTGGGCTGCGACTGTTGGTGATTAGTTGGAAGGACAAAATTACAACAAAATACTCTAATTTTACTAGATATCACTGGAGTACTTTGGTCATTTTTGACACACTTGTGAAAAATTGGTGCAACATTTCCACACGTGATGATTTTTTGTCACACTTTTAGTCACATGATCATGTTTACCTCACACAGAGTCGACAGCACCTTCAACTCCGTAGTTTCTTATGGGAATGACAATGAAGGTCTAATGAAAAACCATCGCCTCGTTTCTATTTAAAATTGGACAGTTGATGGACTGAAGTCTGTCTTTATATCTGCAAGACAAGATTCATTATGAAAAAGAAAAAAGCACTTTGAATGTACTTTTTATGTCTGTGTGTTGCTTTTAATTCTGATGTCTGTTTGGGTTTGTCTTCTGCTTTAATCCTGGGTTTGCTGTATTTGTAAGGCACGGCTGTTGTGTCTAATTGGTTCCTATCCTAATTTGGTAATCACTGTGAGTTTTATTTGGTTTCACCTCCCTGCTGCTCTGCTCCTGATTGTCTTTTTGCGTCCCATCAGCCTCTTCGTTTATTTAAGCTCCTGTCCTCCATTTACCAAGCCCTGCTCCTGGTTCCTCTGTCTCTTTTTTAACCTGAAAAACCTGCATGACATTTTGCTCTCCGTCAGCTCAATTAATGAGTTTTTTGTTTGCTTCGTCTCCAGCTTCATGTCCTGCTTTTACTCCTCCTGATTCAGGCTTGACCAAATATCTCAGTGTCTAATGCATGCATGCACGTGAACAGGATGTACTGGTTAAACTGTTTTGTGTTGGGTTTTTTTATTATTTGGTTGCTGCAGCTGAAATTAGTGCTGTTCAGAATGCAGTAAAATGTTGAGCCAATAAATTATGTCGATAAAACGTTTTAGTGCATTGCCCAATCACGCCACAGCTGTAAACAACCATAAAATCAGCTTTTCACAGCCAGCGATAGAAAATAAAATACAGCAGAAGTGAATGGGTGTTCAGCAATGATTAAAATGTTAATGTTTGTGTTCTTGTAAACTTTTGTCTCTTTTCTTTCACATTCTCTTTGTCGTCCCGTCCTTCTCCTCATCCTGTTTGTACATTCTCCCTCTGCCTCACTCACCAGCTCTGGTCTGAGCGATGGACGGAGAGGTTCGTTCACATCTGAAGTGTGTCGTCGTGTCGTGGCTCACGATGTGAGAGCGCCCCCTCTCTACCACCCAGTGTAGTTCCCTTTGACCCCTCCCATCTCCTAAACCAGGGGTGTCTGATCCTGGTACTGGAGGTCCGCTGTCCTGAGTGTTGTTTTTTTTGTTTCCCCACTCCAACACACCTGATTCAGTGACTGAATCCTGTTCAGCCATTCATTTAAATCAGGTGTGTTGGAGCAGAGGAACCTCTAAAACATGCAGGATAGTGGCCCTCGAGGACCACGACTGGACACCCCTTCTCCTAAATTGTCAGCTGCAGCTCAGCTAGTGGCCTCACAGGAATTAGATCTTAGAGCTCTTTATGTCCTACGATTTAAAGTTTAGTCTCTGCGATGTCATGAAAAGGCCGCATTTGCAAGCGTTAAACCACAACGTCAGCAGAAATGTAGATTTTTCCCGTTTTTCCTCTTTTTTATATCATATTTAATCAGTTTTTTATATGTTATCCTTCAGTTTTATCTCTTTCTAATGTTCAAATCTGCTGTTTTTTCCCAGTATTTTGCCCGACGTAGACCAGGAGGATGGGGCCTGACTCTGCGAAGGCTACAACTAGTTTACCATGTTGATGAAGATTCTTGAAAACATGAAGCACACTTAAAGCGATTGTTCAGATTTTTTTGAAGTAGAGTAGTATGAAAAGGTTCTGAACATTTATTCTCTTATCTGTTGTAGGTAGCACTTTGAAAGGCCTTAGTTTGGGAAAATATAATTTAATTCCGACCAGACTGATGAGCTAACGGCTATTCAAAACGTCCAAAACAACTCTAAACTCAAAATCTTCATTGGTGTTAGCTCATCAGTCCAGTCAGATCTACAGCAGACAAGATATTTATTATTATTCCGAATCTCATTTCAGAAAATCTGAACTGTCCCTTAAATTTATTTCAGAATGTTTTTTTGTTTTTTTATACCTCTGAGTGTCTATTTCTGTGATCTGGTTTTGATTGACTTGTATTTATTTTAGGTCGAGTATCATGATCTGCAAACTTACTGCATTTCTGTGAATGTTAATGGTTTGTTAGGTGTGTTTATTTTCTTGCAATGTAGAAGTCTATTTGAAAGATATAAAGTTGTAAAAAAAAATGTATTCCAGATATAGGATTTTAATGAAGGGTAAAGCTGTAATGCAAAGGGCTTAGTATTCATCGAGCGCCTGACTTTAGTCTGAGCCAAGAAACAAAATGCACTAAACAAACACTGGAGTACTTTTAATGACATGCATTGAAAAAATAAATAAATAAATAAAAACTTGATGAGATTTGGAGCATCACAGGTTGAACAGCAGCACAGGGAACGGATCAGGTAGGTGCAATAAATCTTCAGAACTTCAGAAGAAGTATTAAGTGAAGTATCTGTGCAGTCTGTACCCATCAGTATCACAGCTTTTATTATTTAATGTCAGCCGGCTGAGATGATAATAAACTAAACTATGCATTAAAGTAAAAACTGAATTTGACCCAAACACTGTGTACTCTGAATCAGCTGGAGTTCTACGTTTTCCCTCTTTACTTTCTACAAACAGACTTTGCCTCTACTTTTGTATCATAAAAAACATTTGAACTAAATGTCGTTTTACTTTACAACTTGTGTCACATTTGTAAATATTGTATTTTAAAAATAAAAATGTTGCCTAAAAACATAGTAGTGCTGCTGTCATTTGAGGACCCCCTGAAACTGAGCTCATGAAAGAAAAGGGTAGCAACAGAGGACTCATGGTCCTGATGAGGTTTTGGGACTTTGTTGTTTTTCAGCTGGAAGTTGGACTTGTCTGGACTGTTGACAGATACTTGATTTTTAGCCTTTTTTAAGAAAAGAAAAGAAAACAAGAACAAAAGTATGGACATAACATGTCTTCATCATGGATTAATCATCTGCTGTTTCTTTGAGAGAAAATTAATTCAATTTGTGTTGTGTGCAGCATAAACTAAATCTTTAGTTTACATTTGAGTGTTTCAGTTTTCTAAATAAACAACAGCACAAGAAAAAAATGTTTTTGGTCCAACTCCGAAAACGTCCTGGTGATGTGTTGGAATCTGATCGGCACTAAATTTAAAATCACCATATTTCCGAGCGTAAGGCAACGCTCCCAAATAAAGGGCATTGGTCTGAATAAAGTTTGTTAAATAATTGAATAAATAAATAAACAAATAAAGCTCCTGTGAGCCGGTGTGGTTTCAGCGGCTCCAGTGGACACGTCCCCAGCGTCTCAGGACAGCTACAGCTAATGTTTTTTCATCATTTTTGAAACCTAATTTTATACACTTGGCTGTGTTTTTAATCAATTGAGTTTGGATGGGTGATTAATAACACATTTTATGTGGTGTGACAAACTGAATACACACTTTTGTATACTTTCCTCAGTCTTTACAATTTCTGACCAAGTGCGGTATGTCTGGTTAATCTTTCCAAATAAGTTAAAAGCAACTTTGTCGTTGTAAACTGTTTAATAAAGTTTGGGCTACGTTCGTTTATATCCTGTGGATCTCTCGGAGGTGAAGCCCCCTTTGTCCTTCCAACCTACTGACGCCCCTGCCTGACATTGAATAAAACTTTAATTATCCATGAAACTGACAGACATCCATGAGTGGATTTTCTGCCAGAGCTAAAGAAATAAATGGCAACAATGACCAGCAGAACTGACGACCCACCAAGTTTGAAAATTAGGTGACGTATTGCATGAAAAAGAAAGAATATTTCTTAGTTTTTCCATATTCCTCGCTGTCACTGATTTCATATTTGGATGCGTCTCTGAAAAACTGAAAACTGTCATTTCACAGGCAAACAAACAGTAATCTAAATTAGATCATTGACTCTTTCCTTGAATTCCACTGATGCCTTAACTCACTCTCCACACATCTGTTACTCATCCATACTGTCAAAAACATTGGGTAACATTTTGTTTCCCCT
>JAVKLF010000042.1:13084103-13099036 GCA_034783495.1 Millerichthys robustus
ACTTAGCCCAAGTAATTTCTTCACCCACCAGAAGGAGGCGCTCGCCCGACACATCTTCACAACAAAACCTTCAGTTTTACAAAGAGAAAAAATACACACTTATTATTTAGCCCCATCAATGTCGCTTTGTGACCATGAAGCCTTTGCACAGGTACTTTTACTGGCTTTTTTTAAACAAATTAATATTTTTTATTAAACACACGCATTTCCTCTATTTCGCTTACATTTCTCAGTAAAAACTTGGCTGAAAAGAATTACTCCAGTAAAAAAAAAAATCTACGTAAGTAAGGTAATAAAGTATTTGTACTTTGTTACTTGACATCTCTGAATGACAGACAATAAATCTGTGCTTCTTAATTCATGTTGAGCCTGAGTTGCAGCGCTAAAAATCCTGTTAAAAACACAACAATTTGAGTTATCCTGACCTGCCACTGCAGTCCACGAATGGCAAATTAAGGTAAGGTTAGTGGCTTAAGGTTAAAAGGCCTTTTAACTTTCTACCAAAATTCTACGGAAATCTGGGACATTTTGACTTGACAAAAGAATTATTCAAGACAGAAAAGTCGTCTGGATGAAATAAATATTCAAGATATCTCTAATTCACTCGGAGATATCATAAAAAGAATTTTGATAGGCTAGGTCAAACAGTTCTATATTTCTAGTCATTATTTCTTTTCAAGATATCTCCAATTTAATTTGCCCTACTTATCTCTGATATCTAAAAAAAGATTTTTTAATCAGAATTAAGACTAGCCAGAACAAACAGCGAGATATCTTGAAAGCAAATAATGACGAAGCAAACCTAATTCAGAGATAAATAGAACTGTGTTTTTTAATATAGCCTAATCAAAAATTCTTATCTTGATTTGGAGCCTCCAAACAACTTAATGGTAACTCTGACGTCATTTATGCAAGTCAGAATGTAATTAGTTATCTTCATTTAGTAATATGTCTAGTCATAAACCAATTTTCAAATATTTGGAATGTAAATGTTTTTATGTTGAAATGGCCTGCCATACCCTGCCAGGTCCAGGGCACCACCCACCAGTTTTACTCCGAATCCATCCGACCAGTTCTTACCTGAACCCACGTAGACCACCGTGGCCATCAGAAGGATCCGCTGTGCGGCTCGTGCTGATTTATAACAGAACATAATGTTTTTCTTCTCCTGATGACCTGATCCAGGCGGAAACAGAGTTCAGCTCATGTTGCATGGCTTGTTATCCAGAAACGGGACTGGAGGCGCAGCAGATCCGCTTGACGCAGCTCGCCTACTTCCTCCTGTGCGTCAGGTGAACACAGGTAAGAGAAAAGAGGCGGAGCCACGACAGCCACGTAGCTGCGGCTCAAATGTCACCGCTAAAATCATTTTATTTAAAGATGGCGCTCTGATGAAAGTCGGTGGAGGACGGTAATGTTTTTAGTGCCATTGAGTGTTTAAGAGCCTGTCTGTTAGTAAAATATTTTTTGAACTACCGGACAAATTTGAGTGAAATTTGCAGAAAGTGATCACTGGGTGACCAGCTACAACTGAAAACTTTCAGAGTCAGTATGATTCAAGATGGTTGCCACAGTCAACTGACCTTTATAAACACAAAAATGGTTACAGCTCAGTCAATTTGACAGAAACTGAGCTAAAGTTTGATGTGGCACAAGCTGAGACTGATCCGCAACACGGTGTTTGACCTCTAACACGTTGGGTAGGAACTCTGAACCTGTGGAGTTAAAGCTCTCGGTCTGTTAGCAAAATATCTCATGAACCAATGGGCATATTGTAATGAAACGTTCAGAATCTATTTTTAGGTGTACCTCTAAAACTGATCAACTTTTGGGGTCAATTCAGGATGACCACTGCCTACTGATCTTAAAGAACACAAAAATGACTACAACTCAATCAGTGTCAGAGCCACTCAGCTAAAATGTGATGTAGCTGAGTGTTATTCACAACACATATTCTAAACAGGTCACAAAAATATTTATTGTGAAAAAAAAACTATTGCTAACAAACTAGAGGTGTGCAGTCAGAGCTCATAAAGGGAGGGGATCTCAACAGAGTTTCGATTAGGTAACAGGTATTTTAAAAGCCTCACGCTGAATTAATTCTTTTTTTTTTAACCCCAAATCATCTAAATAAAAAGGTAAATACCTTTTTAGCATGACTGTCACAAAATAGACAGTTATGTTTGTTTAATTGTCTCAATGTATCAAGAATGGATGCAGGAATAAAAAAATGTCTGTCTCTGTCTTTTTGTTTGTTTGTTGCATGGTGGTGTTTGAATTTCAGCAAGGCAGTAATGTTTAAAAAAAGTATTTCCAGCTTATCAACATTTCTAACGGATGAGTCAGGTGTGTACCAAAAAAAGCTTCTTTTGGGGGACCATATCATGTGGATGAAGCTTGTCTCAACACGTCTCACTGACTGCAGCGCTGACCGAGGACAAGTTGTAATGAAATACAGGATGATGGTTAAACTCAGAAACTTCATCACAGCAACTGTGGCTTCACACCAGAGGTATCCCTTTTTCTTCAATATCTGAATCTGTGTGTTTCCACACAATCTCTTCTGCCCCGTGCTGTCACAGCAGCGCCCTCTAGTGACAACAGGCAACAACTGCAACCAAACAAAAAGGCATTCTCTGTAACCAAAGAACACAACACAGCTGTTTGCTAACACTTCTTCAGGTTCTGTAAAGAAGAGGAACAAATGAGATGAAGGATGAGGAACTGTGTCAGGAGACAGAGAGGAGGGAAAAGTTGTTCCATCCTAAACACACAGTAAACAATTAGCTTTATGAATTTGTGCAGCTGATGAAGCCCTTTGGTGCTCACAAATTTGTAATGCCTTTAAAGCTCTTTCTATTTAGTGTTGTCATCACAAAATGTGACCACAAGCCCAAAATGTAAAGTTTTCCTACAGCTGTTTGTCGGTGTGAGTGCATCTGATGTATATAAATTAGTGTCCAGGCACCCAGCTGTGATTATTCATGTTACTCCCCGTCTCGAGGTGGCCAGGACGTAATATGAAGGTGTTCTCTGCACAACTCAAGCAGCCACAAACACAGGATTATTATAACTGTTATTTTTTTTACAAGTGAAGAGCTGTTTACAAAATTGAGTTTTGAGTCAGGTTTCGATACTGTAGATTGGAACCCCTTTATAGCCTGGCTTACCCGAAATGAGCGAAACAAAAGAGACAATAGGAGAAAAAAATACTGCGAGTGCGCAGTTTGACTGTCAGAGTTCTACAGCTAGACATTTTTATGTTTTTGTAGATCAGTTTATATCATTAAATCCTATGTCTTACTGCAAATAAAATTTTAAAAAAGAACAGCAAAATGAGTGCTGACCACATGAAAAACAAAAACTAGCTGCTTTTTTTTGATGAAGACCAAACTTACCCAGTTTGTCAATATTATAACACCAATGGGAACCATTTTTAATTTTAAAAAAAGAATTGAATTATTTGAAATGACTTGGTTCGGAGTGGTCAGACGTGTTTGCTCACTGTCACAAAGTGATCCCACCAGAAAGAAAAAAAAATATTGTGTACATTTTCCTCAGACAAGACATGATTTGGGACAAAATGACTGTTGCATGTTCCTACAGGTCTACTTTAATTCAAACCGTAAACCTGTGACGTTCTCAACAGTGGCTTTGTTTAACATGTTGTGGAACTGGGTGGCACAGCTGGTAGAGCTGTTGCTTCACAGCAAGGAGGTTGTTGGATTGAATCCCATCCAGGAACTTTTCTGGGTGGAGTTTGCATGTTCTTTTTGTGCATAGGTGTGCATTTTTTTCTGGGTTCTTCCTAAAGACCAAAAACATGCATGTTAGATTAACTGGCAACTCGAAATTGTCCCTAGATGTGAGTGAGAGAGTTAATGGTCATATGTCTCTATGTGACCCTGTGATGGACTTGTCCGGGTTGTACCCTTTGCACAGTGAAGGAAGAATCAAGTAGATTTCCCTGAAATCCTTAAATATTGAGTGGGTGTTTACAAAATTCCCTTGAATATTGGGGACACTACATTTGAGTCAAGGTGGGGATTTTGACACAGAGGAAAGACCCAAAGCTAAAGTAAGAAACCTATAACCAGGAAGTGACTCTTGTGCCAACATCTGGAATAATATCACGCTATAAATATCAAAAATGAAAAATAACTCTTCCTTTAGCATTTCAAATGGATAAATGTGACCAAATACGGAAGAAGTGGGGTTGAGTTTAAATTCCCACCTTTGGCAGACTTTCTGTAAATGGCCTGAAGTTGTTTAGCATTTTTTCAAGTTTACACTACAATCAGTCACTCACCCATTCACACACACATTCACACCGTCATGGTGATAAACTACACTGTAGCCACTGAAGCAGACTGACAGAAGCGAGTCTGCCATGCGCCGGTGCAGCGGGGCCCTCTGACCACCACCACCGGACAAGGCTGGTGAGGTGCCTTGCCCAAAGACACAACGACTGAGATGAACGGAGTGGGGAATCAAGCCAGCCACAGCCAGTGCCTTATTCCTGTTACAGATGAAGAGATGGATGCACCCCGGGTTTTATAGTGCAATTTGTGTGATGTATGGTGACACAAAAGTGTTATTTTCTGTCATAGTGGAAAAGGCAACCTGTAATAGAAGAATGACCAAAACAGCTGTGTTAATTGGAATACAAGTCATTTCTAAAAAGTCTGTTATTAAATTGAACGAAGGACTCGATTGGTGAAAAGAAAACGGGTCTGGGTCCTAATTTTGTTTACTTTCTTCTTAACCTGTTTTTTCATAAAACCTATGTGAATGTCAGACTGGTTTTACAAACAAATTACAGTTTCTCTTAAGTATTTGTCTTGCTTTTAGCTCCTATTTGTGGGAATAAACCTGTAAAAATACAACTTAAATCACAAGCAAAAATAAGAAAAAATGTAATAAAGACTATAATTGATTTTTATTTTCATTTAAAATGTTATAACATTAATACAAATAAACACATAATGACTTTATAAATATAACAATAGAAGTATTGAAATAGATGAGTCATAAATATTTGTTAGGTTTGTTTTGGGGGACTATTAAATGCACTTTGTACTATTTTGAAGTCTAAGTTACTGAAACAGCACACTTTAAAGATGATTTTTCTGTGCAAAAGTTCTACATATAAGGCAATAAAACTGTCTAGAAATATTAAAAAGGTTACAAACACTGTTTAAAGAGAAAAGGCTGCACAGGTCACAGAATCTATAGAGGAAGGCCTAAAGGCTTTACAAAACACATTGGTCCCAGTATAGATTATATTGGCTATAGTATAATAATCCAAGCTCACTTCATAATAAAGACCCCAATAAAAAAGGGTTTTCTAACGCTTTATAATTAAGGTAATTATTGTTTTTTTAAAGCATTAACAATCACTTATAAAGCAGCTGTTAAACGCTGATCATACTCTGAAGCAGATAAACCTGTTTAGGCAAAACAAGTAGTGTTTTTTTTGGTCACTTTCTTCATCATTTAGGTTTGAAATGTAAAAACATTTGTCAGTAAGTCACCAGTAAGCTTTAAGATACAAAGTTTGTTTTGAGATATGATGTTACTTAATTTAAAGAATTACATTTATGTAAATACAACCTAACCCTGTTAAATAAGGAGCCTGCATTCCAATGTCACGAGTCATGCTCAGAAATAACATTTGTGAGGTAAGAAACAAAAGTTTTTGTCTAATATCGATGGTTAATGTGTCCTTGAGTGTTTGTTTACATAGGGAAACAGTCAAAGTGACTGAAAACAAGTCAACAAACAGCTGTTTAAGACTGAGAGGTCTGACAGTTTTGATGTCGTGGTACATATTAAATAAGTATTGGTACATGCCATTCAAATTTCTAGAGAGAAATATGCAGATTCAAGTGTTTGTTTACATTGAGTGCAGACCCATAGTTTATACATTTGAAGTAAACAATCAAACTGCACTTTTTGACTTCATTCAGGATAACGTTTTAGGTTTGATTTCATAGGTTTTAATGAGTAGCGTTTTTTTAAATAAATAATAGTTAATGCTGTTAAAAAGTGTTAATAAACTCGTAAATAACCTGTTTATAAAGCAGTAGTAAACCCTTTATAACGAGGCCCAATAATCCTCCATACTTTACCTCGGTGTTCCCTCTGAGGGGGATTTTAAAGGTCAGAGAACAACCAACATTCATCCACCTTCATTCAGTGAGACATGATGGCTACAGTTAGAGGTTCTATAGGCAGCGCAGGCTGGAGTTCAGTTATCTGGGTCTCCTCTGCTCCATCCCGTTGGGCAGGAACCCTGCAATGATCGGAACCGGCCATATGAGAGCAGCAACACTCCACACGATAATGACCAGAGTCATGAAACACGCCACGAGTGTCGACTCGATGGGCTTCCTGTTCAGACCCCAACTTTTGTCCCCCCTCAGTTCGTCCAGGCTGAAGTCCACGCAGCAGAAGGTGACCTGATCCCCGCTGTGCTGCTGTCCCGCTCCCCTGGAGCGGCCCTGACCGAACCTCCGGTACCGGGACATCCCGCAGCCCACGCACAGCCTCATCTCCTGCTGACCACCGGTGACCCCCAGGTGCTCGATGACCACGGGGGAGATGGCGCGGTTGAAGGAGGCGGAGAAAAAGGCCCTGCCGTGGGTGTTGGTGGTATAGAGGACCACGTCACACTGGAAGCCGAAGCCGCTGTCCCAGCGGGCCACCAGCGAGGTGGGCTGCAGCCGGTGGACGCTCACGTTGCAGTGCTGCTGGGACGGAGGCGGGCTGAGGGTCTGCAGCAGCGGCGGGGGCGCGGCGGAGTCCGCGGGCGACGCGTCGCCGCTCTCCTCCGCGGACCTCTTGGAGAAGCGCACGTCCACCTCCAGGTTGGCCAGGAACCTGGTGGAGGAGTTGATGGGAGGCAGGAGGAGGTCTTCGTCGCTCCAGCCCCGGCATGACGGCGGGAGGCGGAGGAGCGCAGCCGTCGCGGTCAGAGCCAGCAGCAGAGTCCGGGACGTGTTCAGCCTCAGCATGGCACCGCAGGGCGCGTCTCCGCTGCGCGCATGGTGCTCCGAAGACACGCAGGATGGGCGACACGGAGATTTTTTTTTTAATAAACCCGGCTCCCTGCTTGGGGAAACAAAATTTAGTTGCAGTAAGAAGCGCACATCTCCTCCTCCTGTCTCTGGGTCTCCTGTCGCAGCTCTGCGCACAACTCCGTCACTCCAGGTGTGACTGAGCGCTGAAACCCATGGGGGGGAGAGCTGAGGATGAGGATGAGGAGGAAGAGGAGGGGGGAGCCACGGACACAAGTCACGCCCTCCAACCCAAATAATCCTGACAGGAAAACTTTCCTCCTGGCTTTTAATGCAACAATCTGCTGCTGAACGACAGGAAACCGTTTCCAGATTTCTCAATGACAAGAAAGACAAAAAAAGCGACGCTGCAGCTCATCGCTCCACATCAACCAGCCCATCGACTTTAATGTGCTTCGAGTTGTGTCATTAGGTGGGGAAATAAAAGCATGAAGGCAAAGCCACATCCTTTGAAGTGGAGCTCTGTGCAAAGGTTGGGAACGGCTCAGTGTCTTACCTGTTGCAGATGGCTCTTTCATCAACATCTGTTTGGAAAACGGAGTAATCCTGATTGTAGTGTTTGAGTGCGGCCAAGAGATTGAAGTGAACAACTTTAATGATAAATATATGGCTCAGTGGCCCTGTGATGGATTTGTGACCTGTCCAGGGTGTACCCTGCCCCTCGCACTGTCAGCTGGATATGGGCACCAGTGACCCCCGTGACCCTGAAAGGAAGAAACGGGTAATAGATAATGGATGGATGGATATATGGCTCTGTTGGTAGAGCTGTTGTCTCCCAGCAAGACAGCAGCATAGCAGTTCATGCAAACACAGTTTTGCATTGCACAAATATTCTGACAGAACAGCCAGTCATTATCTTTTTTTCATTCTGGTTAAATGACCATAGAATGGAAATGTAAAGGTTTAAAATTGTTTGAACCGCAATGAATTTCTTTTGGATTGGAGTTATTCAGCCCAATTCAAGATGGCTGCCACAACCAACCAGGAAACACAAAGGTGGCTTTAGCTCAGACAGTTTTACAGGTACTGATTTGGTGTGGTAGTAGCTGAGCATCACCACACACTCTGAGCCCTACACATTGGCTTGAATGTGTGTAAAGGTGACTTTTAGCTGACAGACAGGATCCCAGATGACGCAACAGGGTCACATCAGCCACTACAGCGACTGTTTCATTCGAGTAATTGCTCTAAAATGTAAGGCGTTAATCCCTACGCCATGCTGGGAAGATTAACCTCTGAGCTTCTCTTCATTCAGAACAGACCTGGTTGAGTTCAGTTTCAAACGATGGCCACGGTGCCGAAAGCATCCGTTCAATTTCAATTCACCAAGCAGCCAAAACGATCTTAGTCAGTGTAGAAAGTAAAAAAAGGCATTTGAAAGAATTTCCTCACATTGAAGCATCCAGATTGACGGTGTCACAGTTACGCAGCTTTTAATGCGAGGTCACATTTTGAGGTAAACGCTGCCATAAAAAAGAAAGCCACCATTAAAAAAAGAAACAAAAAAACCGGAGCCATCAAAATAATTTTTCCCTGTACTGCAGTATAGTGATGAATTCAAAATACAACAACTTCTTTACATTTCTTTCTAGATCAATTGTTTTTTTGTTCTGTGCGAGCAGCTGTTCACTCGTTGAATTGTAGAGAATCTGGGCTGCAGACCGTTATTTTTTCATATCTACTTTTCACACGTTTTGTTTTTCTCAAAGGGTAAAACCATCAGATCATTTCTTGTGTGTTCACCTGTTTTCCGCTCGCTGAGCTCTGTGTGTTTTGGGTGCAAACACATTTTGTTCTGAGAGCGGGTCAGACACATCAATAAGTATGTGACTCTGTCTGCTGTGGCAGCACCTGGGATGAGGTGTGTGTGTGTGTGTGTTTGTGTGTGAGGGGTCCCAGTCAGTAACACCTGGCTGTTCCATCTGATATGCCTCATCCCTACAATACCAACAATCGCTCAGACATGTGGGTGAACGCTCTTGTTTCGGCTCACGCTGAGCTCAGTTGGCACCGAAAGTTTTCCCAGATCTTCCCAAATATCTGTCACAATGAAAGGAGGGCGACCTCCGTGTGTCTGCCCCTCAACAAAATATCATGAACCATGGGGACGAATGGTATTTGAAACTTTCAGAAAGTCACCACTGGTCGGACATCTACAACTGATCCACTCGGAATGTCGAACCTAATTTAATATGGCCGCCACAGCTAACTGACCTCTTTTTAACCCCGCAAAAAGCTATAGTGAGCTGAAATTAAGTGAGAATCATTCCCAACACATCGCCATGTTGTGTCATAACGTTGGTTTTGTCTTTGACATCACCTGTTACGGTCAGCGCAGTGTCACTGTCAGCAAAATATCTCGAGAATCGGTGGACGGACTTTAACAAAACCACCAGAACGTAATGGTTAGATACATATCTACAACTGATTACCTTTTGGGGTCATCTTGATTCAAAATGGATGCCACAGCTAACTGATGTTAGCTAAGACAAAAAATGAGTATAACTGTCATGTTTGGTATGGTAGTATAACAGAGAGTCGTTTCTATGCTTCTATCCCCAACAGATCCCTCTTGATTTTTGTTTCAACTTTGAAATGCAAGGTGGTGGATAAAGCTAGAACTTTAATTATATATCAGTCTTATTCAGTATAAAAGTAATACAATTTATATTTCTACAATCTGTTATATTAGATATGTTATAAAATTGTTGTATTGTTTTGTAATGTCCGTTTTTCTTTGAAAAAAAGCTCTTGGGAAACAGTTTTCCCAGCTTGTTTTGTAATTGACTATATATTAAGTCTTCAGTATTACAAAATATCCACTCACTAGTGTTCCTCAGATTGAGGAGACTGTAAACTGAACCACTGGGTGCCTTTTTGTTCTGTTGCTCTTGTTTTGTCCGTTCTGATGAATAATCAATGTTTAAGAGGCTGCAGAGACAGTTGTTCAAACTTCTTTATCAGTTTTTGTACCTTTAAAGAGTGTCATGGTGGTTTGCCTAGGAATAATTCATGTTTTTTTTCCATAATACACTCATCACACAAACCATATTTTATGCATCAAAGACAATAATAAGATATTGACAGAATTATCTCACTGACCAGAGGCTAAATCGTGATGATTTATGCTGTTTCATCTCAGCGCGCTGGGACACAATGAAAGCTACTTGAACAAATCCTTTCCCTCTGTGTGTGCGGTTTAAATGGTATCATTTGCTCCAGAGTCCTGCCTCTTTGCATCTAATGTGATTGCCGTGCTGAAAGTAAAGACGATTCGCTTTCAATTTGCACCTGAAAGCTCTCGTCCACTCATCTCTGTTCAAAAACGACAGCACACTCAGCTCCATCTTTATTCATTTATATTATTTTTGTTGCTTTAAAACAATCACCCAATTGTTTGGCTCTCCTCTCATAAACTCGGATGTCTCTCCGGTGTTCAGAAACACTCCCACACGTCCTCCTGAACGTGCCCCCCCCCGGTCCTCTGTATCAGATCTGCTCCAGACACTGTTCTAGTGAAGAAAATGTAAATTACTTTCTTCCTCATTAATTATGCTATAAAAATGTAAATTGGTTTTTGGTGACCAAAAAAATGCAAATAGAGTAAGATAAAAGTCTTCCCTGCTGAAGGGAAATGAAAGATTCATTTCCTTTATTCCAGCTCCTCTCAGGTCTTCATCGCCTCCGTAAGACGCTGTTAGTTTGACCCGCCGACTTCAACACACAGCTGACTTAATTACAAGTCAAGGACTGGGTTCATGCATCCCTAAAAGCAGCAGCATTAAATCTTTTGTTTTACATCTGAGGCTGACAAATCTCCAGAGGTCCCGTCAGACCGCCGAACGCTGCCAGAAATCATCACCAAGGCAACAAAACGACAGGTTTCCTGTGAGCAGCGTGTCTGCTGATGAGGAAATTTCGTTTCCGTTGGTACTAATGATAATGAAACTAATAACAACAATGTAATTATTGTGATCAGAACCACCGCAGTTATCACACACTGCGAACGCCCCACTGAGGGTAACAGCTCTGAGGTTTTCTCACTTTTAAAACAGGGTTATCTGTCAGAATGTGGCCTGCTGGGAATCTTAAAAGACTGAAGGGTGGGGGGGAAAAACACATAAAATGCAGGCAAAACAGAAACAGGAAGTCATCATTAGATTGAAATTGAGTAAAAGTAATTTATTTTCATGCAAATTGGCTTTCTAGTCCATTTTACCCACGCATTTTGGTGTGTTTAAGGTGTTCGGTTGATGTTATGAAGTCTTCAGTACAATAATTAAGTCATAAAATTCCAAAAGCAGAAAAATATGTTTAAAGGAAAGTGTTACATGACTTTTTTAAATGTTGTGTAACAGGTGCATGAAGATATAACCCAGATTCTTTTGAAACTTGGCCAAAACACAAACCAAGCTTGCAGGAAAAATAACCAGTTTCACACAATATCCACAATTTTATAAACTATTTTACTTTATTCTTTTAAGACAACTACTTTGAGCTCCTATAGGCTCAGTTGGTAGAGCTGTTGCCTCTCAGCAAGAAGGTTGCCAGATTGAATCCCAGCCGGGATTCTTTCTGGGTAGAGTTAGCATGTTCTTTCTGTGCATGAGTGGGTTTTTTACAGGTACTTTGGTTTCCTCCCTCAGACCAAAATCACGAATGTTAGACTAATTGGGACCTGTAAATTTTCCCTGGGTGTGAGTGTGAATGGTTGTCTCATTTGTCTCTATGTGACCCTCAGGCCCAACCCAGGGCTTGAACCCCGGACCTTGCTGTGAGGCAGCAGTGTTAACATGGGTCGCCATGCTTCCGCAAAGATTTTTGAGGCTACGCAGCAATTATAAACCAAGACAAAGTGGATGTGGGGTGGTGGTGGTCGGGGGACGCGGGTGCGAGAGATGACACAACAAATGTGAGGTTTAGAGATCTTAATCCCAGCTCAGAGACGCAGCTGTGTGAGATGAAAAGATCAGGAGAAAACTGTTGTGCTGCCAGTGGAGGCCATGCAAATTGCAATCTCTTTCCAGCTTCAAAGCTCCTCAGCTCCTCTCCAATCATGTTTTCCTGCGAGGTCCCAGTTCTCATGAGTGCAGATGACACATGAGGCTGGCAGAGTGAAACTGGGCCTGGAAATAACATCACACTTATCAGGATCGCTGAAACACGGTCAGCAGCACGCCGAGCCCCATCAGCCATCTCGTGCTCGGCCTCTGGGAGCTCAGACGGTGTGAGATTACTTCTGGAGGCCCACCTCGCTTTGAGAGGGAAGGGAATCAGAGCCGGGTTCACCAAAGGTCACCTGAGACACGTTCGGACTCGTCTGCTCTGCTCCGACTCTAACTGCAGCAGCTTTGTTAGATTGCATTTTGTCAAGTGCTTTTCTGCTGATGAAACATATTCATCCTCCCAAACAAGGAGGTCATTACCATTGGTTGTTTGTTGCTGTGGGAACAAGGAGATGGGATGCCATTGGCAAGGAAGGATGATTGATAGCTTTCCGCAGTGATTTGCTTGTATCTGAGACACAAACAACAGAAATGTTGGGTTCAAAACACAAATTCAGCTCATACACAATAAAAATAAAATCAAAGGTTTTTTCATCAAACTCTTGACCAGGGCTATTCAACTGGTGGCCAGGGGGCCACATCTGGCCTGCAGGTGAGGTCAGTCTGGCCCACTTACGAGTTCTTTTAAAATAAAAATAAGCGTATAAATACAATAAATAAAGTCTTTTTTTAAAACACAAATTGTAATTTGCAAAAACTGTTCTGTTGTCGGAACGAGGTGCTGTAGAGGACTCAAATGCGGACGGAGTTGACGGAGACTCGGGTGTAGTGTAAATCCTAATTTATTTGAAAACAAAACCAAAAGGCCGACGTGGCGGCAAACAAAACTAAATTACATAAACTTACGGAACAGGAGAACGAGCAGGGTGACGAGCGGGTGACAGGCAAGGTAAAGAGCAGGAGGCACGGACAGGCAGGACAACAAGGACATCACAGATAATCGACCCACAAAGGAGAAACACTGAGGGCAAACATTTAAAGGGAAAGGCTGACAAGGTAAATTACAGACACCTGGGGCAGAAACATGAGGAACAGTTGGCAGGGCAGAAACAATTAGACACACATACACACACCAAGACCACAGACATGGGGAACAGATCATGATATCTGTTTTTACATCAACATTTTAACAAAATTAACCTCCTCCGAAAGCACAGATTCTACAGTTTTTCCCTGGGATTACAGCGATGCAGAGGTGAGTATCAGACTCAACTCTCTGCCTGCAGGCTGATTTTAGACCAAGTGGGGTAAATTCTGTCTCCACAGCATCAGAAACTCATTTCCTTCTCGGCCCTGCTCTGCAGTCATGTCCTGATGTGCCCTGGGCGAAGGAAACCTCTGGTTTGCTCTGATATATGACAGCCAGTTGGAGCGAAGACCTCCGGTTTAGCTGACATCAAGGAACTGTCCTCATCCTCCTCTGCCTCAGTAAATCTGACTTCACGGCCTCTGTCTGCACATCAGATCAAAGATGGAAGCCACAAAGGGAAAATGATGGAAAAGAAAACCAGACTGATGAGATGTTGGCTCCTCTGTCGCTCGTGGCGCTCTGACGATGATCAGTCTGTAAGGATTGGAGCTTCTGCCCTCCTGCAGCAGCTGATGAGCCTCACCTGCAGCCAGTCTCTCCTAATAAGTTCCCCTCCTACTTAAACTTCACCAGAGGAGTGATTCAACGCTAGATCATTATGCTTGTTTAGGTAGGATTCAGCTCCTCAGATCTTCTGTAGAATCCTGAGTAATCTAACCTGCTTGTTTTTCTCTCATTCCCAAGGAATTATTCTCTGGTTCACCGTGGGTCCCTGTTTTCCCTGTTCCTACTCCCTCCCCACTGTGCCTCCACCGGTTGTCTTCCCAGCACTTGTAAATATCACGTGGACCTCCACCTCTGCACCCTTGAAGTCAAGGATTGTACATAACACGTTTTATCGAGCACCACGGAACCTTCACCGGACCCTCACTCTCACCTGCGCCTCTCCCTCGCCTGCCTTCTGTAAGCCTACCCCAAACCTCTGTAAATATTACCCACCCTATCTAACCAGCCATCTTCTCTCACTTCCAGATCGCCTCCTGAGCCCATCCCTCAGCTGTAAATTGTTCATTCAGTGTCAGTCTCACTTTACTCGCTGCTCTGATTTCCAACCTCTACCAGGTAAAACCTGATAGTCAGCAGCCACTTTGTGCTGAAAAATGGCATCAATCAACCTATCTTTTTTTCACAGATGTCCTAAAATTAGAGAAATTAATCATTTCTAAATAAAAGTGGAAAGAATGCTTGAATGACTGCTAAAAGCTGTTGAAACAGCTACAAAAAACGTTGATGTTAAAAAAGCAGAACAAGACAAACCGTGACAAAACAAGACAAACAAATAAAACGGTGGCTAAGAGAAATTTAGCATAACTACTGAAAAGCTAAACTTTGCAAAACTATAGCTAAAAGAAGCTAAAGGCTAAAAACTGGAAGAATAGCAGTTAAAAATTAAAAGTAAAACTAAAAGCTAAAAGGAGCATAAACAACAACAACAAAAAAAAAACAACAGTTCTGCTGAAGCAGTTTTTCAAAAATGTTTTTAAAAAAATTGAGATTTTGATTGGGGACTGGTTCCAGGATTGTGGTTTTATTTTAAGTTCTGCTTTTTAGTTTGTTTGTTTTTTCTTTTTGTAAGTTTATCCCCTTTGACATTTTTATTGCTGCCAAAGGGTTTAAAGGGCACCTGTGTGTGTGTGTGTGTGTGTGTGTGTGTGTGTGTGTGTGTGTGTGTGTGTGTGTGTGTGTGTGTGTGTGTGT
>JAVKLF010000042.1:13132285-13145640 GCA_034783495.1 Millerichthys robustus
CTGTAAATGTTTGAGTCTCAAGAACAAAAAATATTTTCAAAAATGTAATTCTTAACTACAGTATTTAGCTGTTTATGTAGGAAATTATTTAATTATTTAGTTTTTACAATGTTGCTTCTCAGTAATCAGTTAAGGCCCAGCTGTGATGCTCATAACTTAGTAAGACTAAAAAAATAAAACAAATAATTGTTTTCTTGTTTTCCGATTCAGCATTTACACAATTGGTTTCATGTTGTTGTTTTCTTTTTCTATACTTTGGGCTGTTTATCCATTCATATGTCAAAAAGTTCAAGATAAGCGTTTTGGCTTTTAGTTGTTAGTCATTTTTTATACTTATCAAAATATTTTACTTTATTTACAAATATTTTTTACATAGAAATATATCAAAAAACTTTTAATTATCGATCAAAAGCATTTTTCTGCTTGAGTTCTGCTGTGGTTATACAGGCTCTATTTTTATCTTATGCTACTTTTACATTTTATCTCAACTAAAGTATTGTGCTTCTTTTAGCTTCACCAACTCAGTTTCAGCCTCTTTTGCAAATTCACTGAGAATTTATATGATGCTCTAGTTTTCCCTTGCATCACCTGTCCAGGGCAGTGAGGTCTGTTTTGGCAGCTAAACGTGTGGAAATGTCATCCTACTTGCCTGGAAAATTGCAGTTGACACAAACTTTCTGCACATAAACGAGGGCAGAGAGGGGTGTGGAAAACACAGCGTCCAGTTGATAGGCAGCTCCAGGAAAGCCTGAGAGATGATGACTGGATGGAAGGAAAATATGCGTCTGTATTGTTTGTGCTCACGCACGTAGCTCAGTTCACAAACAGGACAGACACATGTGACCTCTGCTGCTCTCATTAAGGTGGGACCTCTCCCTCTTGTTGGGCTGTAGTAGTTTTACACACACAGCTCAAGATGAAGGAAGTCTACATCCTTCCCATGAGCCCCTGAAAGGATGTCCACTCACTGGTTCAACTGGGAGCCAAGACAGTGGGCCGAGGGGTGGGGACTGGGTGGTAATTTCACATATTTATGTTTTTTTTTTATGTTTTTCTGTCTTTTAGTCCTCAGCAGTGTTTAAGCGTTTCTAGCATGCTTAATTTGACGGCAGGTTTTCTCGTTGGTTTCTCCCAGGTCTTTGTGGGGTGAAGAACCCCCTCAGCCCCCTCCTCCTGCGTGGAGGAGATGTCTTACAGCAGCCCTGGCCAGTTGTGGATCCCCAGTACCTGGAAGTCCCTGACTTTGTGGAGCTGTCTGTGCTGGTAGGCTCTCACACATGAACACACTGACAACTCAGTCATTACATGGAGCTTTCAGTGTGTTTTGAAAAGAAAGAGAAGTCAAGCAAAAATATTTGATTTTCCTCATTTCTATTTTTTTTTAAATGTCCAAAGTTTGTCGTGTGTGTGTTTGTAAATGTTGTTAGCAAAATATCTGATGAACTACAAAACAGATTATAATGAAATGCCCAGTAATTATTTATTAGACGTACATCTAGACTAAGTGACTTTTGGAGTAAGCTCCATTCAGGATGGCTCCTACAGCTAATTGAAATCAGTAAATACTGGCAAGTTACATCTGTTGAGCAAAAGGTTAAAGTGGTTAGTAGCTGAGAGTCATTAATAAAGTACACTCTGAGCGCTGACGCATCCTGCAAGATCTTGGAGTATCTGTTGAGATCGCTCAAAAATTTACAGAGTTGGCCCAAAAACATCTATAACGTTGTAATTTCTTGTCATAAGACGATATTAGTTTAAAACTAAAACTGGTTCACACAGCACTATACATCGTGTGATTGGTCAGAACTTTGTGGGTTTGTTTGTTTATGAAACGTGTCTGCTGTGAGCTGATCTCTGAAACAGCGTCAGCAATCAGCAAGTAAAGTAGTATAAAGAACATAGACCAGTTGATTAATAATCAGCTCAGTAACAGAGTAACAGTGTTATTCCTAAATAAATAATACTCCCACAGTGGAGTCCTTTTCTTTAGCCTGTGAGTTCAAACGGTGAAAGGCCTTGGTTTAGCAGTAGATATATATCATATAAAATGTCATATAAAATGAAAGAGTGTGTGCATGGGCTACCTTTTACTCATGTTGTGGGGACCTAAATCTGTTTACACACTCTCTTTATATGGCTGTTCTAATGAGACTTAAAACCTCTCTAAGGCTGTATATCTTATAATAGCAGCTGAATATCATTGCAGCTGCCAGCTGTAGAACTTCCTGCATGAATGTCATAATTGTATCATAATTTTTTAATTGAAGTAATTGTAGAATTTAAACTAGATGGCTGTGTTATTATTTGAAGGAGTGTTAAATTGGAGTCAGACATAAACTCGTCAAACTGAAGTCTTTCAAAGAGCTAGCTACAGAAGGTAAGATATTTATTGTTTAGAACTGTTCAACAGAACCTCACTTTCAAACATCATAAATAAACCTTTGAAATGGTTAATCATTTTGACCTCACTTTTAATACCCAACATTAAAATAAACATAGTTGTACCATTTATTTTAAAACAACTTTTCTCTCAAAACGTTGCTTTAAACAAGCTTGAGGAAGTGAAACATTTTCAGATACCTTCCATGTTCCCAAAGGGTCCAGAATGATTCTGGACATCAAACTGGTCCTCGCAACCACAGCTTTACAAGTACAAACACAGAGAGACTCACATCTCTGAGCTCCTAGTGCTCATGGATGATAAGGTTAGTTTTTCCTTTGGACTGAGCCATCTGTTGTGGCTTTCCTCATGCCCTCTTTTTTCCCCCCTAATCATGGTTTTGGGTTTGTCCCAGAATGGGAGGCCAAGGCTGAGCCGAGTAGCCTCAGATACACACACACACCATTAATTTGTAACCACATCCAGAGATGTGAGCACATTCACCATGTGCATGCATACACTTGTCTCTAAACATACACGGCTGAGTGCCCTTCCCATACCTACCACTAACTATGTGTTTAAAAAGTGTGTACTGCTTATGAAGGCGGAGAGGTGGGGCCCGATATTTTGGGACTTTTACTTTGGCAGGGGAAAGTTTGGGTACAGCTTCACTTTTGTCAGACAGAAACTAACTCACTGTTTTCAAAGACAAATAATAGAAACCCATCTAAGTCTTGTTTCCTGTTTCCTGCCCTCAGATAAACAACAAGCTGTGCGGTAAAGTGACGGTACCCCTGCAGGCGTCCAAAGACTCCAGCCAGGTCCAGCAGCTGGTTCTGGACAGTCCCATCGGACAGAAGCTGCTGAGCAAGCGCATCATCAGGCGAGCCATCCTCTCCCCCAGGACTGCCCTCATGAACTTCCTCGTCGACGAGTGACGTTTGGGCAGTCACATCCTCTTCTGTATCTTTTTACTAACATTACCTTTTAAATGCACACTCAGCATAAATGATGTGGACATGTTTTGGACAACAGGAAGAGTGAATGTTGGTCTGTCAGTATAAATATAAAATATAAATATCTCTAAAGACATTTTATTTATACATTTCTTTTTTTTAAATAAAAGATTAAACAAGAAACCTGTCTCTAATTTATGTAAACATTGCCAAGTTTGATTCAGTTCATACAGTTGGTGTGCACCACTGGTCCTGCTGTGAGCTGAAATTATTCTGAGTTCTGTCTTTTGATTCTTAATACCAACAAAAGGTCAGGTAGAAGTAACTCAAGATCCTAATGTGGCTGGGGATTTTTATTTTTTTTACTTCGCCATCACATCTTGAGTGTCAGTTGCTGCTCTATGCCTCATCGCCAGCAGCGCCTGGTCACCGGCTCTGTTTCTCAATACTGGGCCAAACACGATTTGGCCATTTATGACATAACCCAAAGACCGGAGGCACTGTAATGTATCTGCGTGCTCACCCACTGGTCTATGTTTAAGCCTGGATGAGTAAGCAGTCATCTGATATTGTACAAGTTGTTACAGTTTCCAGTGCACTTTGAATAATCCTATATGGTTAGAAAGGTGTATGTCTAAGGTGTTGCATATTCATGGTGTAAAATGAGCTCACATCCAACCCCAGTTTAAATAAAACGATAGAAATTGTGTCAAATGTAAATGAAAACATTTTGCAATGATTTACAAGTCTCAAAAACACATATTTTAGCCACAGAGAAACATGGTAAATGATCCAACTTTTAAACAGTGAAATTGTACAATTTTCGGAGAAAAAAAATATGGTAACTTTGAATTTTATGGTGGCCAGACATCAAAAAGGTTGGTACAAAGGCAACAAAAGGCTGTAAAAGTGGTACGTTTAATTAACACATTAGCACAGGTCACCATGCCATCCACAAATGCTGGCTAAAGCTCTATCATGTAAATAGGAAGTCTTAAGAAAGATTAGCAAGTAATTGCATTCTTTTTGTATTCCTATTTTACACAATGTCCCATTTTTTACAATTAATGTTCGAGGAAGTTATCTGAATTGTTATGTGTAATTATTACAAAGTGTGTAGACGGAGAGGAAACAGTATATGCCTCACTGATCCCCTCCAAACTTTTTTTCCAAATTTCTGTGTGATTTATTGCTGACCATCAGGTGACAGGAAAGTGCTTTCAGGGGAGACAGAAAAACAGGAAAAGGAGTCAGGAATATAAAGGGGAGAGCCAAAATTATTTTAGCTGCATGTCACATTTTTTCCTCAACAAGATGCTGCCACAGCACAAAACAGAAAAAGGACAAGGACACACAGGTGTTCATCTTTTTCCACCTCATTATTGCCCATCGCCACAAAAGGTGGATGATATTAGAATTGCTTATCTGTGTAATTTTTTATCAAAGTTTCTCATGAACCAGTGAGCAGATTGTAATGAAACGTTGAGAAAATATTCATTGAACAACCATCTACATCTGATTAATAATTCTGATAGATGGCTGTCAAACTGCATGTAAACATTTAGGGGTTTGGGTTGGCCATATAAGAAGGTGCTTGTGCCGGCTACCTCCTGGGAGAGGGGCGGGGTGTCAGGTTGGGTTTTGTTTTGCCTCCACCTGAACATCTTATTTCAGCAGTTAGTGTGGAACCCATTCCCCCGTCCAGCTCCCTGCCAGCGGTTGGTGCCGTTGACCCGCCGGTGTGTTGGTGGTTCTCGGTACCTGGGGCTGGGGGCCTGGGTATGTGCTGGCTCGGTCCTGGTGGCAGGTTTGCGGGACCTGGGCTTCCTGGCCCTGTCGGGGCCCTGCTGGGGGGAGGTGGGTCCTTAGATCTCAGGTCTCTGGTCCCATGGCTGGGTCTTCCGGAGCGTGGCTGGCTGCCGGCGAATCCCACGGACTCGAGAGGGCCACTGGGGGCTCTCGTATTGTGGCTGCTTGGTAGACTCCTTTGGCTCTCCTCTGCTCATCTCTGGTATGGGGGACATGGTTGTCCTGTTGTTGGTCCTTTTTGGGCTCCTGCGCCCTTGGGGGGCCTTCTGGAGGTCCTGGGTTTGGGTCCCTCTGGCATCTTCCTTGGCGTCATGTGGGGCGGATCTTTGGCTCCTCACAACCACTCCTGAGCATTTCTCTAATGGACAAACCTTTTACACAAGCACACTTTCAAACACCCACAAGGGCTTGAATCCAGGTGCTTATTCTGTAGATACATTTCTGTTTGACTCTGAAGTTAACGTTAAACAACACTAAATACATCTTTTGTTAAATAATACCGTTTTTTTTTTTAGTAAGTATTGGTTGTTTATACCCGTGATACTATTTGGTTGGTTTTGCTGTTTTCTTTTTTATATCTCTCTCTGCAGGTGCAGAAGCAAACTACAAGGATGTCAGTTTATTTTTCCACCTCTCTATTTTTGTCTTTTACGGATTTCCATTTCTGTATCCATTGAATCAAAAATAATCCCAAATAAATATCTAATAAAGTTTTTTTTATAAAATGAGGATCATTATAGCAAAAGCAATAATGCTCCTCTTGTGAAAGTAATACTGTTGGGATGTCATTGACATTAAGAAATCAATTCTTGGTGCCAGATTAACAGATCACGTCAAATTTTTATATAAACCTTGGAACCTTCTGCATGATTGTAAAATAACTTTTTCTTTGTGAATGTAATTTCTTTAATCCATGACCGTATTTCAGCAGCTGTCAGTGGTGTAAACCTGAAGTTGTCGGAACAATTGGCTGAACTTGTTTCATCTTTTTTTCCCTTTAAAAAGCAACAGCATTACTATTTTCAGACAAGTCAAACGTGTTGAGAAATACTTTTCAGAAGCAATCCCGCCATCTGAATGAAAATAATGTTCTAAATTCAGTTTCTTTGAAATTAGGTCTGAGAAGCAGTGATGCATTTCCTCCGAACGCTTCATTTGGTCACAACTCCTGCTATCATTTAACAATTTTTTTTGTCTGTGCTGCAGTTTCCATGACAACTTCCAACTGGCACATTGCTGTGACTCATTCTCCTTCTCTTCAGGCCGTAGTCGGTTTTACACAAGAAATGTGCAGCACAAGTCGTCTCTGAGTTTGAGAAAAAAATAAAGAAATCTCAGTTCTTCCTGTTGAGAAACTGCTGGTGTGTAGAAAAATAAGGGTGGGGCACACATCAGTCCAGTCCCTGGACTGAGCTGTATTTTCTCAGTGGCGGGGACAGTCATGCTGAGGCAGACCCCAAGGCTGATGATTTGGTCCTTCGGTGTACATTTCATGCGCCTATTGTTTCCGCACATTTAAATATCTATGTAAATCATTTTGTTATGTATTTGCTGAACATCTCCATAATGACACGACTCACACGAGTGAGTCTTGTTTTGGAAAAGATACATTATGACATTTTTGACTTCATTCATTCCCCCCTCCCCAAAAAAATATGTTTCAACAAGTCAGACAAACTGTCAGCAGCCTGCTTTACACAGTGTAGTTGCTTCAAAGTAAAAGTCAAGAATAGCTGCTCTGCATTAGTTCAGTCACAGTCCAAATGTTAGATAACAAGGCGTTTTCAAGAATTAAAATAAGATTTAAATGTGCTGTACAGTTGATGTTGTTCAGACTAAAGAAGCATTTTGTGAACATATGATTTATTAAAGAACATGCTTTGGCAGCACAAAAAAAACGTAGCATTTCTTGAAGGAATAAAAATTGTCTATTGCCTTGCGTGCCAAATTTTTAGAAATGTGGCATCTGTCAGCACTCAGGGTAATTGTTGAGCATTACTCGCAGCCACTACACCAAATTGTATCTCATTGTGAAATTGATCGAGTTATACTGTGTATATGCTTATATGAAAGAGCTTTTTCTTTTTACAAGCACCTTGTTTTGATGTGCACAATAAATGTTATTATGTCTTTGCTGCAATAACATTTGACAAACGTCTGAGTGATGAGTGTGGTTTGGCAAATGTTTATTTGCTGCATAATATCCATGTTATGTTTAATTAATGTTTCAGAAAGACGTTAGGCTAGTTAAACACTACCACTGGAAGACTGTTTTATTACCTCTACCCTCAAACACACATGGAAACGATTTATGTTTTTGACCAGCAACTATTTTACCTTTGCTAAAAGGAATTGAAGGGCCACACATTTAATTAATTCATGTGCTCAGAGTCATTCCCATATCTATCAAGTAATATTTTATCTAAAAAAATGAAGTCCTATAAAGCTTACTGCTTTCCTTATATAGAAGCAAACAGGCCACGTTTGTGTTATTAATACTATTGGTATTTTTACTGATGTCTTCCTGTGAACATGACACAAATAAATGTAAAAGTCATTCCCTGGTTAAAAAAGAAACAAACAAAAACATTTACAGTGTGTTGTCCTCTGTTTTCAAGCTTTTATTTGCAGTGTGGTTCTACCAGTCCAACCACTAGTTTCACTCTTCTTTTAGCAGAAAAGTTCAGGCTGATTTTACACCAAAACAACAGTGGTCTTTGTCTATAGTTTGGAAAACAAGCAGTGTAAACTTCGTTTTTAATTGCCTTGAGGTTTAATAATGAAATAATGTTTTCCATTGTATTTTCTGAGTTGTTTTGTTTTCATTTAATTTCATCTTCATTTTAAGAATACAGAACTTCTAATTTACCACTGTACATACCTTTTAATAATTTATATCTGTGTGTGAGTATTTTGCCTTTACTGCCTGTCACTTTGCTGCTGTTGCACAGAAATGTCCCGATTGTGGGACAATAAAGGAGATTTCTTCTTCATTTTCTTCTCATACAAAAGGGGTGGTTCAGCTGGTTCAAAGGTCGTTTCTGGCCTTCAGGCTCTACTTTCTGTGTTTTGAAACACTAGATTTAATTTTGATACTGGGAGCTTCCTGGCTAAATGTTTCTTTTACAAATTAAGTAAGTCTCTGAATTTGTGGCTAGTATTTTAAAACAACCAGCTTCTGTAAGTACAACAAAAAACATAACACAATTTAAACATCAAACCTTAATTTTTTACATTATCTATTAAGTTATGGGTGTTGAGTTAATTACAAATTGAGAGGTAGATGATTTTAACATTAAAAAAGCAGGTTTTATTCTATCCAAGCAATACCATGAGCTATTAATACAACTAAGTAGCCTACTGCTAATTTACTAACTTAACCAGTTTTGGTTAAAATGTACACCCTTGATTGAATAATGGTTGTCCCAAAGTGCTTGCCATACTCGCGCATGCGCATTACTCCTAAAACCAGAATTCACGTGCAGTCACTGACTTTATTCTATTTACCTCAAAGTTTGGAGAATTACAAAGCTTTTGATTACTAATATTTGTAAACCTGACGTTGCTTTACTTCAGTAAGTTTTCTCCCAATTCTTTTTCATACAACCTTTTTTTTAGTTTAATTACTACAGTAAAATATGAAACACTACATTTTTTAGTTTATTAGTCATATTCAGTAACCTGTCCTATAATCAGTAAAAAAAAAAGTAAAAGTATCCGAAGTAATAAAGTAAAGGTTAGTGGGAATAAACAGAGCTAACTTAAGCAAAGTTTTGTATGTTGGTAAGATTTTTATGGACTAAAAGGTACACGTTTTTTTATACGAATGTGTCAACCTGCTATATTTAAACATCACACAGCAAACTGCGGCAGGAAACAGAAGTGAGAAGCTGATGAATCAACCAGCAAACATAGTTCCGGTGGTTTCCGCCTGTAAGATATTAATAGGCTGAACATGTAGTTTGTGACACTAACAGTCCAGATGGAAGAGGGAAAAAACGGCAGCGCTACTTTAGCTTTACTTTAGCTCTGTGCCTTTAAAAACAAGCGGTTCTGTTTTCGGTCCCAGCGGTCGGCCCGGTGGCCACGTATGGCTCGAACGTCTCTCCCACGGTTAGCTAACAAGTTTTATTCCTAAACCGCCTCCACGTGAACAACTTACTGCTTATTTAAACAACCGTAAAGTACTTTTTAAAAAAACTGTCAGACGAGAAGAGAATAAAGTTTTGGGGGCCGGTTTCCCGCGGGGACAGTCAAACAGGAGGGAGGATCTGATCTGGGATCTGTTCGCATTTAGAATCAGACCAGGCGCCGCTTCTTCTTCTTCTACTCTTTCTTCGGCGCTGAACTGATCCGAGTAGGACCGAGTGTGGCCAAAAGTTTTTAAATCGTCTCCGCGGAGGGATACAAGAACTGCAGGAAAAAGTTTCAGCTTTTTTTTTTTCTTCTGTCAAGACGTCAAGCTTTTCATTTATTCTGGAATTGTCACTATATTCTTCACTTGTAATATCATAGAGACGCTAGGCTTTTTTTCCGCCCAGAAAATGGATAAATACGAGGATTTAGGTTTGGAAGCGAGTAAGTTCATCGAGGACTTGAATATGTATGAAGCATCTCGAGATGGCTTGTTTCGAATGAGGAGGGATGCGGGCAACAACCCCGACTTTGAAGAAACGAGAAGAGTTTTCGCCTCTAAAATGACTAAAATACACATGCAGAAGCAGCAAGAGGAAATGGCCAAGAGCAGCCAGCTCGTCAAAATGAATGGGGGCCCCAGCAGCGCGCAGCACATCAAAGACAGACCGCCCATCAACAGCTCCAGACATCCGGGTGAGGCGGCGGCGAAGCCCCCGATCCTCTCTGGCCCCGCGCCGAGCTCCGCGCCCGGGAGTCAGCTCTCCCAGTGTGACGGCCAGAAGCACCAGAGTGGTTTCCAGTCTGAACTTCAAGCCAGCAGGGTGTACGGCTGCGGAAACAACTACGATAACAACAAGGAGCTCGAGACACATTCATACCCGAATCCTTGTGGAAACCCTGCCAGGAGCCCTGCTAGCCCACCAGCAGCTTGGACCCCCTCCAAAGAGAGTAAAACATCCCCGGTTATAGTGGTGTCAGGGAGCAGTGCATCTCAGAGGCAGCCTCAGCTCGCTCAGGCACCTTCCACCATCAGCAACAATCAGAGTCCAGCCAGAGATTGGCCCGAAGTGCCGTCTGACCCAACAAAACCAGACAAGACCAGACCTGCCTTGCCTCTGAGTGCTTTCACAGGAGGACCTGGCTTCCTTGTGCAGCCTGAGACCCAATATATTCCTCCTTTAAACTCTCCAACCAGCCATAACGGTCCGGTTTTAGCTTCTGCATCATCTGAAACACCCCAATCAAATGTCCAGGTGACTCATTTTGCTGCCCTGTGTCCAAGCAATGTCTCCAAAAGCCAGAGTCCGGGTCAAAGCCCGATACCTGCCATGGGACAGTTCATCAGCGGTGAAGCTGAAGGCCTGCGCTCCCCTAAGAACACCCAAACACTCCCTCAGTCTCTGCTCACACAGCCTTTCGAACAGGGGCCCTCAGCAGCAGAAATAAAATTAGAGGCCCTCACGAAGCAACTGGAGAAAGAGATGGATGCTCAAAAAAAGACTGACTACTTTGGTAAGACTTCACATTCCCATCATCAACAAGGGAGGGGTTCTGTCAGTCAGAGAGCAAGCTGAATGGCAGAACCACCCACCCGCTGCTGAGAACATAAACCCACTTGTTTTTGATTTCATATTATTACACATACTTATTATTCTACATACACACACTGCCAGCCTTTGCCATTCTTCTGTGTTTACATCATACACACAACTATCTTGTGTGTTTTCTCTGTGGTTTGAACTGGAGTGTATCCCAGATGTTTTATGTCTTTGATAGCCTTCATGGTCTTTACTGATAAACCAGTTTAACGTATTAGGCCTGCAGTGTGTGAGGTCTCTCTTATATGGAATGTAGACAGAACCTTTTTTCTTTAATTTGTCCTTTATTTCTGTCTGCCCACAACAAAGCTTCTGGCAGTAAAAAGACTCGTCAGGGAGACAATGGTCCGCTTATCTTCTTTAAAAGATCAAAACTTATGACAGCCAGTTAAAGGAACAGTTCCAATAGTTTGACCATTTAGTCTCCCAACTTTTTCATAGAAATACATGCAAATGTTTTTGTTTTATACACTTTTACACCATCATCAATTTTGCATTCAATTGCATTGAGTTTTATTATTCAACCACTGCTGAATGTGAAAGGGTGATAACATTTTTGCCAATGGCTGTGTGTAAAGCAAAATACCTGATGAACCACTGCATAGATTTTGAAGAGGCTCTCAGAAAGCAATTGCTAGATGTTCATCTACAACTGATTATGCAAAAACAGCCTTGAAGTCCATTATTCTAATAAACATTGAGCTAAAATTTGATGTGGTAGTAGCTAAAAAGGGTCCTCAACATATACCTTGAGCACCGACAGATGTCATGAAAACTTGCGACACTGTGTGAGATCTCACATTACGTTATTATAAAGGTTTGAATAACGGCTATAACTTTGTCAGTTTTCAACCTAAGATACTGGCATAAAAGGCAGTGAGTGAAACACATTTCTTTTACTTTGTTCTGCAGAAAAACAGATGTTCATAATAAAAAAAACAACTGACAACAATGTAAATGTTTATCTAAATGTTTTAATAATGCAAATGTTTTAGACAGACTTCAATCCACTGTGGCCTTGGACGTTTAAACTAGCCTTTAGCTTGTCAATCTAAACAGAATTAAACACTCATTTCTCCAGACTGAGGTTTTCCAAAGAACTGTCTCAAACAGGTAACATGTTAATTGCTCATAGTCTTTCAACAGAACCCTGCTGCTAAAGATTCAAACTGTCACTTTATCACAGCACAGCTCTGACCGGCCTCCACTATTCCCTAATGAAATCAGGGACTTGTGCTTGCACATTCCTAATTTCCTTAATCTGATTTTGTGGGTGTGGTTGAGCACAACAACAACAACAACACCTGTGACTGGTACTGCTGGCATTTGGGGCGAACGTGGAACAATCCTTCTCCTCACTTGTTTTTATTGCCAAGTCTTTGAAGACAATTGTCCTTTCTGTCCTAGTCCTCTTTCTTGAAGTGGGAAATGAGGAGGAAATACTCTGAGACGGCTGATGTCTAAGAAACTAAAAAAGACATGCACATCGCTCACCCTCATCTCCTCGCAGGAGGAATTTCCTGTTGTAATGTCATTATTGCAATTCACACTTACAGCCATCCTTACCCACCCGATACCAACCCCCTCAAATATGCCTGTCCCTTGCATATGGACGTTCTCTCTGGGAGATTCTCATCGGATCGCTGCTCATTCTGAGTCATGCTTTTATACTTAGGAAAATAAAAAAAAAACAGAGTGGAAGCCATTTCCTCTTCTGTGTGCTCGTTAAAGAACCTTCATAATTAGATGTATAAAGGAGACACATGTAATGTTTTGGACATCCGGTGGGGTACACATTTGAAAACCATGTCAGTGTTTTAACATTAAGCTTTACGAGTGTACACATTGTGCATCCCAACGCCAAAAGAACTTTTACCCAGTTTGCTGAGCGCCGTCCACATTCAGGACACCAGATTTTCGCATTACTGCTCTGTGTGGATCAGTATAACTGCAGTTGTTGTAAGGTCTGGGAAAATGAGTTCCGCGCCAAATTGGCTGCTCTGGGGGGAATGCAGGAATGTCTGGTGGAATTTTACAAATTAGGTTTTTAAGATCCAGTAGGGAGAGAGGGAGAGGAGTGGGGTTTGGGGCGGGAAGGGGGTTGTGAGGTTCCAGACAAGTTTAGGGGTACCTGTGGTGCAGACTGAATGGATGAGCAGACGGCTGGAGTGATTTAAGGGACGCGTTTTGTGGATGTGCCTTTTTGTGTTTGGACCCATGAGCATTAAAGAATGTGCGATTTATAGTCAAGTTCCTCCATGAGGGGAGACGCGGTGGGACATCTCACTGAGTTTCTCACTCACACACTTTCGCGGACGTTCACAAGAGAGTTTAATATGTCAAGATGAAGGATTAATTCATCCCATCTGGCTGTTGAGTGGAAAGCTCCCTATTAACTCTTCCCAGGGATTTTTGGCTTCTGCTCTGGCAGGACTTGAGTGGCTGATTTGTGTGTGTGTGTGTGTGTGTGTGTGT
>JAVKLF010000042.1:13153494-13166078 GCA_034783495.1 Millerichthys robustus
TGTGTGTGTGTGTGTGTGTGTGTGTGTGTGTGTGTGTGTGTGTGTGTGTGTGTGTGTGTGTGTGTGTGTGTACATGATCAGGTAAACAGCCTGACAGACAGCTGCTGTTCTCTGAGGGTCTCTCCTCCTGTTGTCCACTCCTCTAACCTCCCACTCAGAAAATGTGAGGAATGTTCCTTCTTCCTGTGGGACCTGGGCAAGAGTAGCTACATGAAGTGAGCATGAAAGTTTGGTGTGTGTGTGTGTGTGTGTGCATGCGTGTAGAAGAAGCCCAATCCAGACCATGCACAAACAGACAGACAGGAAACAACCCACCACGTGTGGCGACACTGGAAAGAAACAAAAGGGAAGAACAGCAGGTCCTTGTAGACTTTGGGTCCCATGAAATCGAACTGAGCAGACCATTTAACGTGTCTCACCTGTCTGATAATTTAACACAATCAGCAGTTTTATAACCACGCGTTTTGGTCCAGATGTGCTCCTTTCAGCACGCTTCGTGTCCCTGCAGAATTATATTAAGCCACCGGCACACCACAGAGCCATCGTATGATTTATCTGCTTGGGATTCAGCAGGATATGGTGAATATTTCAAGAGGGCCCATTACCTTGAATGGCAGCAATTAATCACTGCGGTCCTCGTCGTGCGTTAGCGCTGGAGCTATTTTCTGAAATTGAGCTCATGGCTCAGGCAGAGTTTTCCCCCAATATTTTAACATTCTGTAATCTTCTTTTAGTCTGCTGTAATTCTCATATTATCATCTTAAAAACAGGCAACAAGATTTTAAGTAGGTTTTTCACAATTTCAAATGAAAAGTCAAACACTGTATTTTTTGTATCTGTTTCTGCAGGTCGAAGGTTGAGAGGGAAAGCTTTCTACTATGTTGGAGGAAAAGTTTTCTGTGAAGAGGACTTCCTGGTGGGTTGTCAAGATGTAATTATTATTCAGTATGCTTCAGATTGTGTGTGTGTATTTATAACTTCATTTAAATCAGATACCAGAAAATAATTCAAATGTGTTATTTCGTGGGGTATTCCATTCCTTAATTTACATTGTAGGTCAGTCAGCCTTGAACTCTGACCCTCTGAGCTGCCTCTCCTATCTAACTGAGCTGCCTCACCTCAGTTTTCACATGTAGGCGCGGCTAAAGGGGAGTCCGTAACAGAAGAAGCTGTTTTGCTTTGCTTTAAAGGTCAGAGGTCAGCCAAGTCATTCCCACAAGTACAGTATGACCACGTGAACTTTACATAAATATAAACCTGTTTGAGGAACCTGCAGGGAATATATGTTGTTTATTTGTGTGATTTAATTTTCAGTCAGCACTCCTGTTGTGACATTTTTAGTATTGTGTACTATTGTATAGTATTTAATATTGTGTTTTTCTCATTTATTCTATCTCAAGAGCTGTTTTTGGATTAAAACTCAACTGACTTTGTTTGTACCAAAAACTCTTTGCCGCACAATTAGAATAAAAACTTATCTTTGCTCTAAGAGTGTACTTATCATCTTCACGCAACAATCTTACCTTCACAGGCTGAACATTACTGACAACTTTGGATTCTTTGTGTGACATAATACGCAGCTTTTCAGCGCTCTGACTAAAAGGCGGAGATCTGGTTCTCAACAGGGACCAAATTTCAATGAAATGTCATCTTTCCTCTGTTCCAGTACTCCGGTTTCCAGCAGTCTGCTGACAAGTGCAACGCATGTGGACATCTGATCATGGACATGGTAGGTGTGCTGACAAGTGACTCAAAACCAGAGAGGAAAAAAACAACTATCTAGGCACATCTGGGTAAAGACTCTGCTTCTTGCGCTCTCTCTCTCGCACACACTTTAAAAAACACAAACAAAACCTCACACTCGTCATGTCATGAAGTCAGGAAATGAAGGATTTATTTTGAAATGCATCTAAGTGTTCTCAATCTCGCAGACAATGTAAAGAGTTTTTTTTTTTATTGGGCCTAACTTCAGAGTTCTGGATGTGTAAACATTATCTCCTTTTCTGGGCAACAGTAACCATAAAACTGCAACAAATTACTTGTAGGAACTAACATTTCCATCTACTTTAGATGCAGTTTGTCAATGAGTGAGACAGACGAATCTGAAGTGATGCTTTTTAAAAAAAAAAATTTCTCCCTGTAGATCCTGCAGGCTCTTGGGAAGTCGTACCACCCCGGCTGTTTCCGCTGCGTCATCTGTAATGAGAGCCTCGATGGAGTACCTTTCACTGTGGACACTGAAAACAAGATTTACTGTGTCAGCGACTACCACAGGTGAGCCAGACCTCTTTACGCTCTAGTCTGAATAAATACAAGCTCCAGGTTTGTTTGCACTGAATGACTTTGGCTCAACTCTGCCACGTGTGACAGACGTTGGAGGCGTTTAGCCTGGCATGATGAGGGTGGGGCGGGGCATCGCTGTTCAGTTGGGGTGTGTGAAGAGAAGAGCAACCGTCACTGCGAACACGGACAAATCTGCGCTAAAATGTGAGCTACTAAGTGTAGAGCCCTTTGTACCTCCGCTGCAGCTGCTCCTCTCTGTGTGGAACGACGTGTACAGCAGCACCGGGCACGTGGCAGCCCCCCCCCCCCCATGTTCTGATGAAATAAAACAAGCACAGTGTGTGTGAACAGTGTGTGTTTGGCTTGAGTTGTAGCCCTGACCGTTTGAACTGAGTGGCCCTTATTTCTTCAGACATCCAGCCACGCATGTACAATAGCCACACACACAAGCTCACTTGATTTTACAAAATGTGAACCAGACTTTTTGGTTTTATCCTGAATAAATTAAAGCTGATGGCATAAACTTCCCTCTCTTTGTCCCAGGGTGCTGGCACCTAAATGTACAGCCTGTCACCAGCCTATCCTGCCCTCAGAGGTAAGACAACTTTTCAGTCAGTCAGTCACCTGCCTGTTTGTTTTTCCATGGATAAAATCCCTCATAGACCCTTTTTATGAAATAATTTTTAATTTTATTTGAACCCTCAGACAGTTATAACTGTAGGTACATCTACAACTGAAACCTTTGGACTAATTCAATATGGCTGCTGAAGCTAACTGACGGCAACGCAACGTTGTTGATTTTGAGCTACAACTTGGTGTGGTAGTAGCTGAGAGTCATTCCTAATGGAAACTTCGAGTGCTAACAGATGGTTCAGCATTTTGTGTAGAAACGAGCCCATGCAAGGCTGCAGGTGATATGCAGTCATTCATAGAAGGCTTGTTTTATTTATTTTTTTAAAGCATGAAAGAATTTGATTGTAAGTGTGTTATTCAATCTAAAGCCTAAGTAAATTATCTCTAAGGAGAAAATCAATGTTTTATTTGAAGACAGCACTAAACTATATATTTTACACCACAGATAAGCTTTTAAACAAGATACCATTTTACAAAAGTTCTTTTTTCAGAAGTAAATTTGTAAAATATAACCATCAGAAATAAGACTGATGAAGAGATGTGAGCTTTCACCATCATTTTTGCTTTTATTTCCTGATCTTTGAAAACTTTTCTGAGCTGGATAAGTAAAAGAGAAGCCACTGATGTGTTTTCTGATGACATTGCTCTCTTCTACATGTGTCTTTCAGGGCTCTGATGAAACCATTCGGGTCGTGTCCATGGACAAAGACTATCATGTGGAATGTTATCACTGTGAGGTGGGTATAAAACAATCATTTAAAAAGGCATACAAACCTGTGAAGGTTTGCTGTGCCGCTCTGAGTCAGGGAGCCTCTGAAGAAGCTCATTAAAATAAATTTAATGAGGAGATTCCTGATCTTAATTAGTCTGAGTAATTATTCAGTGCTGAGTCAAGCAGGTATGAAACTGCTCATCACTCTTATCGCCTTTTTCTTTTTCTTTGCCAGCTGCAGCGTTTTCAAATTTATCAGTGTAACATCCGTGAGCTGATGTGTGGCCCAACTTTTTTTTTAAGCTGATAAACAAGCCGAGTCTTTCTGCTTTTCTCGTGGATGCGCTCATTTATTATTACTCTGTGTCGCTCAGGACTGCAAGATGGAGCTGAACGACGAGGAGGGTCACCGCTGCTACCCTCTGAACGGTCACCTGCTCTGCCACACCTGCCACCTGAAGCACATCCAGCCTCCTGCCATCCCTGCCTCCTCCTTCTAACGCTTCCATGGGTGTGGGGCGACCCCTGCTGGATTAGAGGGGGAACAGCAGGAGAGGCTCAATTCTTGTTGTAGAGGATTGATTTATGGCATGGTGTTCTCCAGTAGTTCCTAAAGTTTGTGACCCACAAAAGCCTTGCATTGAAAGCAGCGACGTCTTGCAGATTCCGCAGAAGTGTTCTCATATAATTATTTTCATATCAGTATCTATTATCTTTGTAAATATCCTTTTGGCTCATGTAAGATTTTGTGCTGTTTAATGTCACATTTGCACACCAACATTTACTGGGGGGAGGGGGTGGTTAAATTTACCAACAAGAATCCTCCTGTTGACTTTTTAAATTGATGTGATGGATATTCTGCACCGTGACACTAATGACTGGTACTTAAAGTTTCCTCAGAAATGAAGCATAAAACTTATGAAAAATAACGTCTCACTTATAATATTGTGTGTTGATATAAAAAATGTTTTCTAAGTCCTGGAGGCTAACTTATATTTTTGTCATTACTTTAGGAAAAGCAACAAAAGGGTCACATTTTACTCCTCTGATTTATTCTCTTGTTGTTCTCAAACTGAGTTAATGTTTTGGCAATTTAGCACATTTGTTGAGAGACCTGCTTTCGTTCAACACTACAGTTTTTTTTTCTGGAGACTATATTCAATGGGCGGGGGAGCGGTCTGAATGCAGCCACCCCATAACATCAGACATTGTTGCTCTGAGGGCTTTTTATTAGCCAACATTCATGCAGATACTTTTATTTTTATAAAATTTGAACAACTTGTTCTGTGAAATCAAAAAGCCATTTAAATTACGCAACACCTTCAATCTGTCAGTGCTTTCTGACTGACCTGAGTTTTCTTTCTGTATTATTATATGTAGGTTTTCAATGTTTCCATTAGTTTTAGTCCTTAAAACTCTGTAGTTAATTGCCTATTTGCCCCTTTTCCTTTTTTGCAAACCAGATTGTATGTGCAGAAGATATATATAAACAAGTTACCTAATTTAAACCAGACTGCTCCAGTCCTGTGAGGAAAATCTCATTAGATCTGAGCAGTTCTACTTTATTACTTTGGTTATTATTATCTTGAGTTTGCTAAATTAAAACAGGAGTTGCTTGTTGTTTGAAATCCTCATGTCTTAGACATAAGATGAAATACAAATATAGAACTTATTCCCTTATGATTGTTGTAAAGAAAATATTTAATAAATTTCATTGGAACATTTTTTTCGTTTTGTCGTTTAAAAACTTTAGGGAGGAATGAATTACAAAAAAAAAAAAGATTTTTAAAGCAGCCTTAAACTTTTTATCTGTTCAGTGTGGGGAAAAGTATGAAGTAGTAGTAGATCCATATGTTGTTGACTTCCTATTTTGTTTGTTAGTATTTAACCCCATCTATCCATCCTTTTGTTTAATTTTTTTCTTGTTGATGCTTTAACCTCCCCAACATTTCATTTTTTTGTGCTGCCAGTATATTTCTTATTTTAAATCTTCACTTCTCAGCTATAGCAGGAGGTCAGATGGTTTGAGATGGAAAATACAACTCAAGATTCTTCAATTTTTGTGTTTTTATTTTGAAACTTTTTTTAACCAAAGTAAGAAACCAACAAGCAACACAGCACACTCAATTTTATATTTCAGTTTTTCAGTGCAAAGATCAGTCCAGATAAAAATCTGCAGTTTATCTCTATGTCCAGTAGGTGGCACTCAACTCTTAGAAAACACATACAAGATGTTGAACTGATTATAAAGTTAAAAAACAAAATGTTGCATTTTTACTTCGGTGAAATGATGCAAAAAGTTACTCCCAAAGACTGAAACCATAAGTGCTAACCACTGATCCATCATACAAAAAAATAAAACACCAAACAACAAGCTTCCCAGGGAACTACACCACGAAAGAACGGAAATGCCCCTTTAATATTTAAACAGCTACAGCAGCCGAACATGTTTAGACATATTTCAACATGCAGCAGCCTGCTTGTGCTGAAATATTTATACGTTTTTGTTGATTCTACTTGTATAAATGTTTTTATAGATTTGAATATAATTCCAAGTCTGCCGGACTTTTGTTTGATTGAGACATTTAAATGGACTACTAACAGGAACACAGCATGCTTTAGGTTTAAGGTCGCGTCCATTGAAAAGTTGTCAGGGTGGAAGAACCAAACGCACCCACACGTGTCAGTAAGCCCCGCCTCCGCCGGTGAACGCCCCCACTGACGCCAGCAGAATCCTCCCAATGCGGGGCTTCGGTGTCGGGGAGGAAACGTGAGTGGATCCGGTGTTTTGTGACAGTCGGTCAGTGAGACACAAACAAGCCCAGCAGCGCCCAGGGATCCGGGGAAGGTTCTGATCCAGACAGGAGAGGAGTCTGCATGGATGGGTTCATGTGGGAGTGAATCAATGAACCATTTGTTCGTGAAGCTGCTGCTGACCCACCTGACTTCATGAGTTCACTCAGATATTTCTCCCATCTAAAGGACTAATTGAGAAACACTTCGCTCTCCATGGTGCTTGTAGGGTAGGTCAAAAAGTGAAAGTGTTTAAAACTAATCTAAATGCATGCATTTAACTAGCCCTTGTTATAGCTGTTTGTGACATTTTGCTCCCCCCCCCCACAAAAAAAAAATAATAATAAAAGGGCAGAAGTTTTTGTGTGTGAAGCAACGTGTGAACTGAACTCTGTGTTTCAGCAGAGAGATGGACGGGATCGGGACCACCATGCAGAAGAAGGCGGCCGAACTGGAGCGGCTGGCTGAGGTTCTGGTCACTGGAGAGCAGCTGAGGTGGCCATGCCCCCCCCCCCCCCCCCCCCCACACACACACACACACACACACACTAAGGCTGCTCATCCTAAAGCACACAGCATCTCCAGCCAGCTTTCTGCCTCGCTGCAGTGTGGAGTCGAACAAAGGCGACTCCACTCGTGCACAACCGTCCTCATCACCTGCAACATTCTTGCAGCACCGTAACCGGCTCTGTCTGCAGGATTGCATAACGTCGTCTCCTTTTAGTGTTGCTCCACTACTCCAGTGCCCTTTGGAGCTGCAGAGACTACCCTGCACCTCATGACCTGGAGTTATTATCACGCCCTGCTCATTCACCATATCAGGGAATCGCACCCATAACCCCGGCGGCGTTGTTGGCAGGCTTTACCCTCGGGTCTACAGTGAGTGAGGAGAGGCTCCATGATGGTGGCGTTTTACTGCCTCATGACCTCAGCCATGAATAGAGGCTCAGTGGGGAGGCATGGCACTAATGCCTGGAATTTCAGCCCCCTCAGAACAATGAGTAAAATGTGTTACTAACTAGCTTTTTTTTTTATCCAGAGGAGTGGGAAAAAATGGTTGTTAGTTTGTTGTTTTTATAAGTACATGCTGAGAAATAGTGATACAGTAACTCTCAGAAAGGAGTGTGCACTCCTGTTTAGATCCAGAGTGTTTCTCTTTCATTGTTTATTTTGTGTGTGTTTGTGTGGGAAGTCACTTTGGTGAGTCGATGCTCACGAGTAGTTCACATGCATTACCTGTCAGCCTGCTGAAGAACCTGCCCTGGTGTGGTGATCCTCCTCTTTAGTCCAACTATTTGGTGGGTTCTAGTGCAATCTGAACTTTGATTCTGCTCAGATTTTACAGTGAGGCTAATGAAATTCTATACTGGCTCACTGCCAGATGGACTGCACGATCAAACCTCATAAATCTTCCTCAAACTTGAATCAGATTGTAAAAATTCATCCGCGTGCATCTGATTGGCGAGCCAAACGTTGGTTTCCGATCGGGTTCTAGGGAGCAGTGTTGTGGAAACGTGTTGTCAGTATGTACCTGTGCTGTATTGTCATGTTTTGTCAGTGTGAGCAGGTTCGAATGCTGACGTTAGCACGGAGGTTAGAGCTCTGTTGCGCCTGAATGAAGTAGCTGCTGGTGTGAAAGTGCAACACGAACAAAAACCGTGTTTGAGAGTGAGTGACGATGTACAGTCATGGAAAAAAAAACAACAATAAAAAAAAGGTGCTGTTAAACAAGCCCAAATCAATACCCCTCTGCTACCGTGCTTGACGTTTGATATGAAGTGTTTGTGTTTGTGCAGACATCTCGACTCTATATTTAATCAGTTTTATCTTATTTTAGTGACATTTTGTTTTTATTCGAAGAGCGATAAGGCTTGTTACTTGTACTGCAGTTAAAACAAAACCTAAGTTGATCAAAGTTGTTTACGGTTAATATTTGATACAATTGATATTTGAATAATAATAACAGTAATTAAAAGTCATGCATATAAGTTTGTATGGGTTAGTCCGTTGAAAGAAAATCAGTATCGGCAGGTCAGAGCTAGTCAAAAATCTGAGCTCGGTATCAGCCCACAGAACCAGGTTCGATGCATCTCTAGGTGCTATGTGCATTATGGGTAAACGTCTCCATTTTGAGCTCATTTGTCCAAAAGACATTGTTCTAGAAGTCCTGTGGCTTATTCAGAAACAACCTTACAAACGTAGACCTGGATGCCATGTGTACTGTATGTTCATTTTATCGTGTCACGAACTTTAACTTTTACATTTTAATTACAGACAGTAGAATTTAGGACGGAGCTTAGTTCTTTTTCTTTTTGCTGTTTTTCCAACCATCGCATGCTTTGACCTTGAGGTGAATCTGCTGGAACATCCGGTTCATTAACGTTTACCTCTTGAGAGTAATGGTTCGCTCTGTAGAATGATGGACTCCTTGTTTGGAATGACCTTTAACCTTTCCCAGATTGATGAGCAACAACGACAGCATTCATTGCTGATGTCTTTCTACCCTGACGTTGTGTTAACACCCAGAGCAGCAAACTGTCAAAACTCCTGCTTTTATAGAGGGGGAATGATGATCAGCCGCACTTTATATATTATAGAAAACAGCAAGAGTGGACTTAGTTTTTTTTATATAAAGATTTTCTATTTTGGCTTTGTTTTGTAATGATATATTGGAATCTGCTGTGAGTTTTCGTTTTTCCTGACAGGTAAAACCCTACATCTGGAAAAATAAAAGGGTGGGCGCCAGACTAATTATTTTTTCAGTAACAGCGGAGAGCTCAGAGTGTCAATCAAAATGGAGAAATCCTCAATATGAAATGAGCCCTGCTGTGAAACATGGCCTCTGTAAGGAGTGCGGTCGAGCCGCACCTTTGTTTGTTCATTTTCGGGATGAGCCGAGCTCAGGGAGCGTGAGCCACTAAGCTCCTGATAACGCAGAACTGTCAAAAATCTGATCATGCGTTGACAGTATGTCTCATCGTGTTGACTCCTTGTATCTCAGCGCTGAAAAGCTCCACAGATGCAGACAAAGCTGTGGAAGGACTCGTGGCCAGTTTGTTTGTTGCACTGATGGAGAGGAAAGCTTTGTGGTTGTTTTCAATTTGAAAGCAGCACACTGGGAGAGCGGAAACACTCCTCCTCATCGTTGTTTGATTTTGGTCCAGTTTAATTAAATTTCCTTTATTTATTTATTGCCAGTTCATTCAAACTTAACAGGAAGCTAATGACAGGAAGTCAAAACAAACAGGATTATCTCTCCTTCTTACTCTTATCACTCTGTCAGCAGCTTTTTAGATCAGTTAAAGACCGTTTGGAGAACATTTTTGTCATCTTGATAACAAAGAATTACAAAAGTCCAGCCTAAAAGTAACAAATGCAGGAACAATTTATTTTTTTTTCTGAAGATGACAATGTTACATAAAAAGTAATGAAGTAGTCCTTGATACTTGTTTTTGTGGACGTTAAGAGCATATCATGGCCAAAAATAACTCCAAGGTTTCTCACATCAGCACTGAAATGAAGACAATGCTGCCCAGAGTAACCAGTTCATTAGATGGTTTATTTTATAAGGCTTTTAACTCATAAAGACAACAGTTTCAGATTTATCTGAATTTAGGAGCAAAACCAAAAACAAGATTCATCCAAGTTTTGATGTCTGTAAGACAAAATTACAACCAAATAACTGGTTGGATTAGTTTAGCTTCGTAGATAAATATAACAATGATTAGCATAACAGTGGAAATCTGGCTTCTTGAAGAGATGCCCTCTTCTTTGGGATATATTTTACAGCAAGATTAAACTGAGGTTTGCACAATGGAACTACCTGATCACATGAAAGTGTTCAGCTGCATATTTGTTTGCCCATCTTGAGACTCGGCCAGGCTGTCGGGCCGGCTGTCATTGTTCATCCGGAGTGATGTTAGCCAGCTGTACACAGACTCAGCATGGAGTGGAACAAGCTGCAGGAAGCCGGGCCGTTTTACAACACTCGGGTTCAGGTGGAGGACACCAGCATGGTGGGAAACCAGAATTTAAACAGACTTTTTTGCTGTTTCATGACGGTGATATTTGAATTTCAGACATCAACCAAGAGTCCAGCACTGCTCTACTTCAACAGAAGCTATACTCTTTGTTTGGTTGTTAATTATAATGAAGAATTTGATCTCATAGTTTTAGATTATACTTTAAATAGGTCTTGGCTTGTTTTAATTGACTCCTGTCTAAGAAAAGAAAGGCCAATGGGATGTGCTTCTCACATAAGCCAGAGTTTGGGCAACAGTTACATTGCTGTTCAAAATTGAATATTACTATATGACTACATAAAGCTTTGCTTGAAAAACAAAGCTTTGCAGGTCAACATCCTCAGCAGCACCAAAACGCAGCTGAGAGTTGCAGACTGGCCTCTCTGTCCGACTCACACGTTACCTTCCTGTCAGACCACCGGATGATCCTACCATCAGAGCAGAGCTAAGCTTCTTGTCTGCTTGTTGTTAGGCTGCGGCTCCACGAGGCGAAGGTGATCAAGGATCGGAGGCACCACCTTCGAACGTACCCGAACTGCTTTGTAGCCAAGGAGCTCATTGATTGGTTGATCGAACACAAAGAAGCTGCAGAACGGGGCACGGCCATCAAGATCATGCAGAAACTTTTAGACCAATGCATCATTCACCACGGTAAAGCTGAGCTGTGTGTGTGTGTGTGTGTGTACTTTTTGTTTTTGTTCTCCTTTTTAGGACTGTTTCTCATATAAACACAAACTTTGTCAGGATCAATAGTCCTTTGGGGACCAAAAAAAAAGACTTGAGATAAATGAATGTTAACCCTAACCCTAACCATACAGTCCCAGACAGTACATAACTAACTCAAAGCCCCCCTCAATCCATACCTTAGTCCTAACCCTAATCCTTCACTGGGTGACTTTTTTCCAAAACAACATGGTCAAACAATACACAGTTTTCTCTTTTTAAAAATCGAACACAATATTAAGTATTAAAACATGTGTTTTGATAGTAGTGTGAGGTGTTTTTTATATTAGTAAGGGTTCTTACTTTACATTTTCTGGGAACGGGCCGTGTCTCATAGAGAATGATTCTCCACGGATGGTTTGGCTCTAACTGAGTGGCTTCTATTATCTGCTCTAGGTTTGATTTACGGGCCGCCACGGGAGAATGTCCTTTTTTGTTAGCTGAAACTGAAAATGAGCTTTATAATTACTTAACTTTTCAGATTAATGGTTAAAGGATGTTTAAATATTAGTGAGCTGTTTATACAAACTCAGAAGTCCCATCAGCCCAGACGGAGTAAAAAAAAAAAATTTTACCAATATCTTACAGCACTCTCACCTGCAGCTCATCACAACATTATTTGTTCCCAGATATTTTTGCCAAATATAGGAAAAAAATATCATTAACTTCCTAGGACCTGGCCTCCACATATGTGGACAGAAATGCACCAAAGTTTGGGTCTACGGAAGTTAAATCACACAAACTGTCACACATAAAACAGTATTTTAGCTTCAACAAGATGATTCTCGTCGTCAGATACAAGGACTGGATGGAGTCTGAGTTTGAAAGACCTTCAAAAATCCAGACTAACTGTTCATTAAGACCCCGTTCAAAGATTATACGAACATTTCACTTCTTTGAGGGAAAAATACACAGGAATTAGGGTTGGTTGAAAACTTTTGCACAACAATATTGGACTAACAATATATCTGAACAGGCTTTTATCCACTCTGTGTCCTGTTTGGTGAGTCATCCTTCATCAGGAACAGTTCAACATCACCCCGAGCATCCAGCTGCCTCACCAGGAAACATTCAGCTCTTTTTACTTTCTCTGTCTTTCCATAAATGTTTTTCTGCTCCAAACCCAGGGATTACATGTTTTTTTTAAATTTTCTTCTGTAATTCATGCAGGTAAAAAAGGTGTTTTAACTAAGTTTATGTCTCTTTTGCAGTTTGTGACGAGCACCGGGAGTTCAAAGACATGAAGCTGTTTTATCGCTTCAGAAAAGACGACGGCACGTTCCCGCTGGATAATGAAGCCAAGGTCTTCATGAGGGGGCAGAGGATCTATGAGAAGTATGAACACACACACACACACACACGCACGCACGCACGCACGCACGCACACACACACACACACACACACACACACACACACA
>JAVKLF010000042.1:13174430-13193137 GCA_034783495.1 Millerichthys robustus
TTTAAAGGGAAGGGCTGATTAGGGAAACAGGACACACCTGGGGCAGCACAACAGGTGACAGGCAGGGACAATCAGACTCAGACAGGGACACAGGAAAAACAGACCTTGACAGTTTCACCACAAATCTAAAAGGTCTTCTTCTGTTCTGATCATGATTTGGGGTAAATAGAACTAAGAAGGTCGTTTTCTGTCCCGTAATCGTAGCTGACCACTTTCAGAGGAATTGTGTTGTTTTTTTTAACCCACTGATCGCTCACCTTGGAGTTATTGAAGCATAAAAAGTCTTTAAAACTTGGCAGCTGATCCTGGGTTTTGTCTGCAGACGACTGTAAGGTTTTCTTTGAGATGATGAGCTTTTGTCTTCTGTCACTACTCAGCTTTTTGTTTGCACTGTTACATTTATCATTGATTTACAAACCAGAATAGCAAGAATTGTTCGTTGTTAAGGCCACATCACAACCGCTGAGCTTTAAAAAGTTTTACAACTTGCAAAAGTTGTTTGACATTAAAAAAAGTGCAGCAAAAACAGCAAGGTAACCCTTTCAGATGTGAAATCCTTAACATTTCTCACATTTCAGGAGGTTTTATTTACAGTGTTACTGTGTCATCAAAAAAACAAAACAAAGACAAACAACAATGTGCTGTTTTTTCTCCCCAGTCTTTAAAGGCATTTGTACATTTTCTTTACTTGTTTACTCGTTGTTCTTTTTTGATCAGTTCCTAGTTCTTTTTATATGATTTCACACGATTTTAATGTTATTTCTTTTCATATGAAACATTTTTTTAATCTGGATGAACAGTTCAAACAAGAAGTTTGGGTTTTATCTGTAAGTGTAGTGTTGGAGCAGCAATAACATGGAGATAAGAAGGTTTGTGCGTGAGCAGAGAGTGGCGATTGTGTTCTTCCTGCTGTTTTATAGCCTCATTTACATCTTTATTATATCTTTGTATCAAAGTGAACCAAAACAAGTGCCAGCCAAGCAAAAAATTATACCAGATTATAGGAGAATCTATCAATTAATTAGTTTAGATTGAATTTGTTTAGACTATATAGACAAAAATACTTATGACTTGTTTTAATTGTTATTATGAAACCAATATAATTTCCCCAAAATATAGTGCAGTTTTTATCATCATCATTTATCATGTAACATACAGCAGCATTGCCACAACTTTAAAACAAGATACTACTGGAACAAATCTTTTTACTAAATGAAAAATATAAATTTCACTTTATTGTGGAGTTTATATTTAACACTAAAACTAATTTAAAATAACCCAACAGGTTTTCCTCTCCGTCCATCTGCAGGTGTGTCAGTTTGTGGTGTCGGTGAACGGACTGAACGTCTTGTGTCACGACTACCGGACCGTCAGCAACCTGATCCTGACCGGGCCCAGGACGATCGTCATGGAGGTGATGGAGGACGCACAGGTTTGACAGGGAAAACCTTTCAGACGTGCAGAAGAGACGCGGGGATTGTTGGTACTTGAACTCAAACCCCACGAACAGACGAACACGGACCACCCGAATCACAACTCACATTTGTTCTTGTTCAGACGAGGTAGATGTTTGTGGACCGGTGGATTCAACCCGCAGAGGAATACTGTAATGCAGGTTGTTCAGGATTATTCTTTTTTTCTTCAAGAGGAACAGGAAAACATCTGCGATTCAGCTGTTCCTTTTCTGCTCACAAAGACTGTCAGTCTTAATAAGAACACTCATCGTGTATTGAGTTAAAAAGAAAAAAATACCTGCTCCGGTTTGTGTTCAAACTGAAACAGAACTTCCTTATTATGGGAAAACAATAAAAATGAGGTTACAGGATGGGAATAAATCTCTGACATCATGATTCAGAGCTGAAGAAGTCAAAGGTGAAACTATAAAGATAATCATAATTACTTTGAGAACACATTCTTGACCTCTGCCACACTCAGGCTTCAGATAATGTCTGAGTCTATCTGTTGTTCTACACTGCCCCCTACTGGACACGTCTGGAAGACAAACATTTTTAACTCACCTGTCACCATTTGACTATGAGAATTATCATTTGTCTTTCATGTTTTCCCCTTTTTTGAGGAACGATGATAATAAATATACAAATTAAACACAGTACTGTTAAAACAGTTCAATCTCAAATTTCTTCTCCTGCCTCTTGCCAGTAAATAAAAACTAAAAAGATGCCAAAGCATATTAACGTGTAGCTGCCAAGAGTTAAAAATATAGAGATAAACTGCATAAGAATGTATATTTTTATATAAGAATTATAACAAAATGTGAAGACCATTTACTATAATGAAACTATTGGACTAGTAAAAAATAAAATAACAGCTGCAGCACTGAGACACTATTAAAAATTATCATTTCATCTGGAAATTAAGGTTATTTGATCTAACTAATAATCTTCCTTGTTTTATTGTGATATTCAAACCAGAAACTTCAGGACTGTTACAGTCTTCAACATTTGAGCATTTGATTGAAAGTGTGTATTTTATAATTACAATACCAATAAAACATCCTAAACATTTAAAATCTGTTGTGCTCAGCTCACCAATAAAGAACGTTTATTTAATAGTAGTAAAAAGTAGATTTGTTTGACATTTTTACTCTTCACTTTATTTGTATAAATATTTTTATTAGGAACTAAATAACTACAACGTTATAGAATAAACCTAAAACCAGTGCCATTTGGACGGATGACGAGGGCTGCACATGTCCAATTTAAAAGAGCTTTTGTTATTAAATGCTAAATATTTTTTATAATGTTTACTCAAATGGCCCCTGTATACAGTAATGTATGTTTTGGTTCCACCAGTATAGATAATTAGTTTTTTTTTTTTCAAATAAGCTTTCTTTGGAGCTGATTTTTAGAAATTCCAGTTCCTTGTTAATCATGTTTTTATTCAGCTTCATGGGTTTTTAAAATGCATTTATTTAGTGGAATACAAATACTATTCACCTTCAGGTAGATGCACAGGAAGATGTGGAAAGTTTCAGCTTTAACACCGAACAAAACCTTCCGTAAGATGTTATTGCTCCTGTTTTTTCACAGATTATCCGGTTCAATAAAAACTGGCAGATCAACACTCAAAACACAAAACATTATTTACCTAAATGTTTGCCACTTGGCAAATATCAAACAATTGTTGTAGCAAGGCTCTCTTAGAAATAAATCTTATACCGTTAGAAAGCCTGTTACCTTCCTTTTTGAATGATGTCACATTTGTAAGGAACATGCATTTGTGGGATGAGCAGTAGAGCTGCGTGCGTTGCTCTCATGAGAAATATGTCAAATCTTCTCTGCCAATAAGTTTATTTTGTTGTTGATATTGACTCTTGTTTTGAGCTGCTGGTACCCCCGGGTTCTGCCAGTCATGTACCAATCATAAGATTTATTGCCAAGAAGCCTTGTTACAACAAAGAAACAATCTACCAAACACTACTTGCTCTACTTTTTCAGTCCTGCCTCAAATCTGCTGTGTGAAAAAGGTTAGTTTTTTTCTAGTTCCTTATAATAAAAGACTTTCTGTTCTTGTCAGGGGACTGCACTTTTCAGAGGTACGATTGTTTTTTTCTCTGCTTTTAGAGATTAAATGTTGATATTTAGGACAAAATGAGCACAGAGTTTCAGTCTGTTTCAGCACAGTTTTTAACATATTAAAAGTGTTCAGTATTCAAATACATTTCATCCTGATTCTGTGTGTTTTTTTAAATAAAAATTCTGCTTCATTTCTTCTATTAAAATGTGAAACTGTAATTTTATGCTTTCCAATCTAAATATAAAGGTTAAATAAATAAAAGCTGCACTGCTGGTTCTCTACATGAACTCGCTTCATTATTTTAAAATTTGCTTTATATGCAAAACAACTACAGATTTTAGGAACTTATTCACTGTAGAATTTTCAAACTGAAACCATTTGTTCCTACAAACTCTTATCTGTTATAAATATTCTTTATTGTTTTTTTTTGTCTTGTAGGGTCTGTTGGAGATTTACAATTAATAGAGCATATGTTTCGAATTAAGTTTTTATTGATTAATTTGTACTCGGTCACTCCGAGTGCGGACTAAAAAAACAGCAGATTTTTTTTTATTCATGTTCCACATTAGGAAAAAAGAAAATGTTTAAATAGCATCTTTGGTTTTTTTGGTTTTACTTTTATTGGCCATTATTATGGCCAGCATCAACACTATTAAGCACTTTAAAGAGTATATCTGCCTAAATTATTACCATTTAGCAATAAATAAAAAAATAAATAATAACATTAATAATCTTAAAAGACATTTCCTTTCCGTTAGGGCAATGGTTGACGGGGTTTAAACTAGCATGACACAGCAACAAGTGCAAATTTAATTAGTTTTGTGCCGTTTTTATATTTGTTCTTCTCTGTAACATTAGGACAGATAACAATTTCATTGTTTTTATCTGTACTTGTGAAAAATAAGACGTTATTTTCTACTGTTTGTGCGATGTTATTTTGATGTAAGTTGTGCTGTCCTTTAAAACCCACAAGGGGGCGCTGCAGCACCTCCAGCCAACTAACCAGCAGCTGCTCTGTTGACTAAAATGTAAAGTTCTTTGACATGCAGACAAAGTGCCTCGTAATTGAATGAAAGTATTAAATTCCTTGAATATAAATTATTCCTGTCAGCTTTATTCTAAAATTCACTTTTTTATGAACTTTTAAAAATTTTATTTAATTTTTAAAAATTAATTGCAGCAAAAACAAAATTTCTTGTTTATTCAATGCAGGGGCTGAAAATGGATGGAAATTTCTGTATCACCGAGAAAACCATAAAAACAAAATTACTCGAATGTTTCATCAAGAAATGCATTTTTGAAACAAGATGCACTAAAATAAATTTTAGCAAAAAGTTTTCTTATTTTCTTTGATTGAAGTAAAAAGAAATCCCTACAATTGAAGTACAATGACCCTTAATGAAACAAAAGAGCAACATTTGAACAAATAAATAATGCTTTAATTACATTGAAGTTAAATGTACATACAAAAAATCAATTTTAAAGCAATTTCATATCAAATTAGATTCAGTTTTGGATAAGCAGCACATTTATCTGCTGAATCTCAGCTACCTGAGCTATAAATATAGGTTTCTAACCTTTAAGAGAGACAGGAGAGAAGACACTCTGTCACCATCCACAATGTTTTATTGGAATTTAATCTTGTATCGTTCATGTTAAAGTGTCAGTAGATAAAGTATCCATGGAGGATAAGTTGTACGGTAATATGACAGCATGGCTTGATATGATGTAAAACAGATTCATGATAAAAAATTGTTAAAAGCATGAAGTCGTCTTACTAAACTTGTTATTTTTCACTCACATACACTGCATGTATTTTGGGAAAAGTAGCTGCCTTTAAAAAGTAACAATTTGATAATATTTTCAGATCTCCTACATTAAACTTTTTCTGGTGCGATTTTGTTGCCTTCTGCTAACTTGACCGTTAATTGTTGTAGAATTCAAATAGACCAAAACACCCTTTAGTGAAACCTTTCCACCTATATACATTCTACTCTCTTTACGGCTTCATATCTGTTGGAGAAAGTCTTTCTTCGCATTTTTTTTTCTTCTAAAATCAGCCAAAGCTCCAAACTCTCCTTCATGCCACCAGTGGTGGCGCAGACCGACAGAACCCAGTCCTGCTGATGGAGGTCTATTTTTAGACAGACTGGATGAATCAGGCACAAATGTCTTACGAAAAATAGGTTTAGCAGAGACAAGAGAGGAAGGAGGAGAGCTGCATTTCTTCTTTCTGCAGTGTCCTGAGCTGTGTAGTACCGACACTTTAGAAACAGACCCTTTAGGAACTGATGATTGTGGGGTGGGGGTTTCTGCAGATTAGTCCTGCTCCCCTCAGATGCCATCAAGACTCTCCAGACTGCTACTTGGGGAGTTTGGAGGATGACTGCCTCAGAATAATATGGTTTGAAGTCATTTGTCTGTGGTCTTCCTGATTTTTAAAGCAGATCAGTCTTGTTATGTTTCTGCAGCACACTGTTCTTTTTTTTTAAATATCTGACTGAGCAGACGTTCTAATACACCCCCTCCTGCACTTTTTCATTCACACATGCATTGATACGCTCAGCGAGTGACCCTGGCTTTGCCTCCATCCTTTCATGTCTCAGTCCGGTCAGCGGTGTATGTTTGGAGCCGGTATACGGAGCGATACATACACACAGGAAATTAAAAGCCATGAAGCAGAAACAGCCTACTGGACCTTTGTGCTTTCCTTAGATAAAGATAAAACAAACTAGTTGGTATATTGGGGAAAAGCACAAATCTTTTGAAATGGGGTTTTGTTGAAAGGTTGTGAACAATAAATATCTAACCTGGTGTAGAGAGTTCTTTGAACATCTTCACTTTGAAGAAACAGAATTTAATTCTGGCTAGTAGTCAGTGGGTTAAACCAAAGTGCATTGTTGCTGCTTCAAAACAGCTCCAGTTCTAAAGAATTTAGCTTTTATTTTTAAACAATTAATTCTGATTCCGTTCCTTACGACATACAGAGTTATCCAGTTTCATATATATATATATATGACTGAATTATTTAAACATTATAACATAAATAAATTTCCTGCTATAAGTGCTACAGGTAACTGCTGCTGGCAAATAACCAAAATGCTTTTGTAAAAAAACTGTACTGTGAAATGGACTACAAATAAAAAGGTTTATAAAACAGCTCTGGAATCAATTTCTACAAAATCTACAAAATTTATTTAAGATAGCAGCTGTCCACTTTTGATCTGCTCTGATTAGCTATTAGCTTGTCAATCCAACCAACCTGAAGTAAAATCCGTTTATCCAAATTGAAGACATTTAAAGAGCAATCTACATCAAATAAGGTATTATTTGTTTGTAATCCTCCCACAGAAGCCTCCACCAAAACAAATAAATAAATAAATAAATATGCTGAAATCTAAAGAATGTGAGAAACAGTCCACTTGGGTTTTTGTACGAACGTTTCAGTTCTGCTCTGAACAGATTTTCCTGATGTGGGTTTTTAGTTTCAGTGTCTGGTCGTCGCTGATTTGTCTTCAGATCGTTTCTGTCCTGCCTGTCTGCTTGTTGTTTATGATTATACTTCTGATTACATTTCTCCCGGCACCAACACCTGCTGCAAAGCCCCAAAATAAATAAATCCTTCCTTTGTCCCTTTCAGTTTGTATTTGCATACTGGACACCATAAGAATATTGCTCATTAATTTCTCTGAAAATTTATAATAGTCCTTTCTTAAAATACATCATGTGTATCCTAATAAAAAGCTATGGTTTTGGGCTATTAATATTATTTTCTAATAACTTAGCATCATGTGATATGTTGCATTACGACGGATTGTTCTCTGGGACAGTTTAATTAGCTTCCTGCCACTCAGTACCAAGAAACACTGGCTTGTTGCTTGGATCAAATAAAGATCTGCAGTGGAGTCACTTGAGCCGTGATAACATAAAGTGAATTTTGGTAAACTGTTTTGGACCTTTTCGTCTTCGGGAGATGTATTTTAAATATATATTCTTCTGTTTTCTTTAACAGAAATAGGTGAGAGGAAAGCAAAACTAAATCCAAATGATGCACAATTAGAAACTGCTTTTTAAATGCTTTAACTAACAGCATAAAGGTATCAAACCCACATTTTTGTTTCACATTTTCAAACAGCTGGATGCTAATCATAGTGCTGAAAATGTAGCTTTATTACTTGCTACACATTCAAGACTGCGGCTACCTGAGTGTCTCTTGTGGACACACTGAGCATGCAAATGATATATTCATGTTGTATCAGGTTAGTAATCTTAATTCTATTCTGTTTCACAAAGGGATGGGTTGAATTTTTGTTTTGAAGTGGCATTTTGAGTTGTTATCAGTAATCAGTAACCAGTATCTTACTTGCAGTAGAACTCGCTCAGCTCATTGTCTCTGCAAAAGTCAAGCTAGTGAAGTCTTCAACCAAAGCAGTTAACTGCAGTTTTAAAATAATTCCAGCGGCAAAAATTTACAAGCGTAGCCGCGCACAATGACAGCTGGACATCAACACCAGCGACCCCTGTGACCCAGAAAGGAAAAGCGGGTAAAAGATGACAAATGGATATCATCACTTTTGCTTTAGATTAGTGGTGTCCAATCTTGGAATGAATGAGGGATTAGGAGGGTTCTGCAGAACTTGAAGACCTGCTGAAAAGCGGGGAAACAACTAAAACATGCAGGATCGTGGCCCTCGAGGACCAGGATTGGGCACTACTGGGTTAGATGGTTATTAAAACTGAAAACCAAACTGTACAGTCCAATACAGGTAATGGCTTTTAGAAAACTTCCACATCGTCCATGTAGAAAGAGGATTGATGAGTTTCAGAGCAAGTTTCTTTGAGGAAAGTTCAAGCGGAACATCCCGGGAAGAGAACCGGACTTTCTGACCTGGACTGTGCTGATGGTCCCGATCCCCTGGTAATCAGCCATAGAATGATTTTGTTTTCAGCAATTGAAGGAGGGTTCAAAGAGGGTCAAATCTATGGCAAATGAAGTCCAATGAATCATCCAGAATGGAGTGGCAGCACCACTAGCAGGGAGCATGTAGAACTGCAGACTCATCACTCTCCTCCTAAGATGTAGGAAAAGAGAGCCTGAAACCCTGACACATGACTGACCCAGTCCTCAGTAGCCATAGATTCTATGTAAATAACCATTAAATGCAGTCTAAAGTTTTATAATTGCTACAAAGTTTTTTGAGATTGGAGTAAAACAACAAAAATCCACATTGGTTTCACCTCTGCTTGAGCTGATGGCCTGATTCCTCCAAGAGAACTTCTGCCTGATATTCCAAACAGATAACGCTCTGACTGAGTTCTGCTGCAAGTCAGATATTGATTACTGATAACAACCCCACAAAACAAAACTTAAAAAACTCCTTTAGCACTTCCTCACTGTCAGAGCAGAACAAAGCAGCGTGTTCTCAGCACTCCAAAGGCCCTCGCTGGTCTTCCAGTCTCAGATCTGAGGTCTTTGTCTCAGGTGGACAAAGAGTACTTATTGACCTGCGGGAACAGTGATCCAAAATGGCTGCTTCTGTTCTTCTTCTTTTGTCCTTTTCTTGTCAGGGTCTTTGTGATCCTAACAGTGGTCAAATGTTTCTCAACTCCAAACAACAAATCAAACTAAAAGCCGGACCAGCATTATGGTTGTTGTCTCATGATACTTTCAGCCAAAAAAACGTAAAAGCACAGAGTTTTAAATTCAAACACTTGGCTGTAGCAGATTTAAATGAAACGTTTTTCTGTAATAAATCACCTCAGTCACACTTCTTTTTCTTTATAAAGTTGTAAAACGCGTCACGACCCCAAAAGGTGCTCTCGAAACAGCAGAGCAGGAACCAAATGACAAGCCAGCTAATAACTGTGAGCGGTGGGACTAATCAGTGTGCTGCGATCACCTCTATCTGCTGCTGCCCTCCTATTAACCTGCTGCTTGTTATTAGCACACAGCTCAGGAGGCGGACAGAGATTAATATTTCTCTGTAAGTGTGTGTGTTTGTGTGTGTGTTCAGGTCATGTTTTGTTTCGTAACTGTTTTCTGTTCTGTTTTTTCGTCTATGTTTTCATAGTCTTTTGTGTTTATTCTTGGTTTTTGTTCCATTTTGATTATATTCTGATCCTCTGTTTCATCTGTGTCCATTTTGCTCCTTCAGCTCTGGCCCCGCCCACTCTCACCTGTCACCATTTGTCATAACAGGTTTTACCACTCCATTTATCAGCCCATTCATATTGTCCCTTATAGGAACAGCAGTTATTTGAGTGTACTGAATTGCTAAAATCAGTTCATTCAAATGATTTGTTGAAAAAAAATGTGTTCTCTGAATCGTTCAGTTCATTCGTGCAGCGTGCCAGCGCCACTTCCAGCGCAGTACTACGTGAATGTGATTAACGTCCTCAGAGTCAGTTGTCTGTATGTTGCAGGAGAGTGAGTGAGTTTGCTCATTGAACGAAGCACTCCCCTGCCCTGACAGACTCCCCTCTGTTCCTGAGTCACGCTACTCTCCGCTCGCAAGGCGCCCGCCACTGTGTTGTTCAGATTCATGAGTGAGAGGCAGACTGTGGAAGTTCCACTCACAACCATCTCGCTTGTGTTTAACTCAACAAATATAAGAAGCCGTTCATGAATGACACAAAAGTTTTATCCATCTGTTTTCATTCATTCCTCAAGCATTGTGCATTCTCACACCATGTCAGGTTCTCCTCTGTGTTTTCTTTGAGTAGTTTTTGGTTTTGCTGCTATGCCAGTCTTTTGTGTCAGGGTTAGCAAAAAGTTTGGAAAACAATGAAATGCAGAAATGCAGACTGAATATGAGTAACTCAAAAACAAAACTTATTTTTGCAATTTTTTGTTAAATAGCTGATGTGGCAATTAAAATCGACTTTCAAAAATCCCAGGGAAGCTCAAGGAGAGTTTCATGGAGAGACACTAGGAAGACAAGGATGACCGGACATGATATGAGAAGCCGATAATGCTCAACTAGTGTGTGAGGAGAAACTGATGTGCAATATGGGCTAGCACTGATGGGAAGAATGGCTGCAGCTGTGCTAAATAAAACAGGGTGAAGGCATGACCAGGTGTGGATGGAATAACGGAGGAGAGGTGGCTGATGGCAAAAGGAAAACAAACTGATGAAATGGAAAAACTTTCACATTGTGACGCAGTGTGAGCAAAATATGGAGTGAGAAGATATTGAGTTCTGCAGCGCTTTAAACATGAGACACTATAGATTTTATTTTGTTTTTTTAAATGTTATATATTGGTGTCATTCGTCCATCTTTTACCCACATACAAAGCAAATGTGTTCTTATAGACAAAAATGAAAAGATTTGTATTTCCTGAGGGGAAATCCTCTGCTGCTTAGGAAGTGATGCTTTCTCTGCTTGGTGACCTGTTCATAACAATTATTTTAAGACAACGGAAACTCCACCGACTTTGGTGGAGTTTTATTTTATCGCCACAAATTGACGCTCGGCTTCAAAGACAGAGTGGTGGACACCATCAGCATCACTTATCATCAAAGACATCCTAAAGCCAGGGTTTAAAGGGATTGTCTGTGTCAAGGTTCCCGATTACAGTGTTGTACTAATTTTAAAGGCTGCGAACGAAAGAAAGTTTTACTTTACAAAAACAAAGTGCAGAGAAATGGATCCTCAAGTTAATAGAACTCAGGTCAGTGGTCTTCATATTGTATATTTTGAATGTGCATCTTTTCCTAATATTTTGGTCCTGCTGTGATCAACTCAAGAGGAGAGGGATGCATAAAGATGGTGATGCTGAAGAAAAGGATTAAATTAAAAAGGAGTGTTAACAAAATAAAGGCTTTCATTGTTTTTATCAGTTTATTCAGAACATATCTGGGATGACCTAAATAATTTTAGACATTTTGAAGCAGAGCCATGTGAAAAAATTAAAATTAAAACAGTTATTATCTTACCTGTCGGAGATAGCTCTTCAAACGACCTTAGTTTGTAGAAATTGAGTTTATTCCTGCACAGACTTGTGAGATATTAGCAGTTAAAATATAGCCAATACATGGCGACGTTTAAGTGTTCCAGACTGCCCAGGAAGTGCTACAGTGTTGCTGCTGTTTGTGCTTATGGTCATGCAATTGAATTTCTATCCGAGTGCAATGCAAAACTAACAATGGTAGAAAGTTTATGTAAAATAACTGAAAGAAGCAATGAAACTTGGATCTGAATTTCTTTTGAAGATAGCAGAAATTCACTTTAGTCTTGATTCTCCTCACAGTTCTCCATAGCTCATTAAACCAGTTTGAATTAAACATTTTCTCTAAAGTGAAGTCATTCAAAAAGCTACAGTATCTATAACCGGTCAGATATGAAATGACAACAAATAAAAAATAATCACGATAAATAAATAAATCACTCATGAAACAGCTGCAGTGTGGAGCCGCTTGGAAAAATAGATCCGACATTTATCCGGTTTAGTGTACTGGATCTGTTCGGTGTGTGGTCTGCTCTGAATGAGCTGTGGATGAAGAGAAGGAGTGGGGGGGAGAGGAAGGAAGGAGGAGAACACCTGATTATAGGGCTTATGGGACATCTGGACAGTTGTTTGGAGGAGGTGTGTGTGCGTCAGGGACACACCTGGAGTGAAGTTATTGGGCTTTCAGACTTGGGCATTTACAACCATATAGGACACGTTTTAGCCACCAAGAATTCCTGCCCCAAACTCTCAGTAGAGGAGTTGATCCTATATGACCAAGAACATGCAAGTCTTCTTCTCATGTCGATGGAGGAAACCATTAGTTCAGTATTTTGAGAAATTCTCATGGACAATTGAGGCGAATTCTATCTATTTTTAATTGCTGAAGCTCCAACCAAGGGATGATTATTTTGTCTTAACATCTGGAATCATCTTGCCCCAGGATAAAACCCTACAACCTTCTGAATTTTAGACAGAGTTAAACAAAACTTTCAAATTCAAATCACAGCTAAGGCCTGTCTGTGTGAGACTGAGAAAAACAAGATTTATTCCTCCACATCAGTTTCAGGCCATGTGGGAGCTGTTCGTAAGGTTGGCGAGAAAGAAATGTACTGGCTTTTATTTATTTATTTTCATTTTTATTTTTTTATAAAGAGTGAGGAAGGAAGCAGAGGGAAGAAACAGGTTCGTGTGTGTGTGTGTGTGTGTGTGTGTGTGTGTGTGTGTGTGGTGTGGGGGGGTTCGGCTGCTGTACAAAACCATGGTTGTCCGTTTAACAGGAGGTTGTAAACTTAGGCTTTTCACATTTTTTGATTCCTGGGATTGGGTTCAGCATGTCGTGGGGGCAGGAGGAATGAACCCAGACATCTGAATGCAGACGTCCTCGAGGAGTTCAAAAACAAATTAATTTATTAACCGAAGAAAAATGCTGGAGTGGCAGCAAAAACTTATACAACTCACCGAGACCTACAAGGAATGTTACACACAGTAAGTATTAAGAAACCAGGTAGCAGCATAGAAGCCACTAATGCACTGCTGACATGCAAATGAAAGGAGACTGAACATATGATGTCATCGTTGTGTTTATACAACGATATAATCTGTGCTCTCCATTTAACCCATCACACATGAGATGCACCTGAGTGAAGCAACAGGCTGCTTACATTTAAAGTTAAAACTGATTTTTAAAAATCTTCTTATTTTGTAAAATTTCTGCCATAAATTGGATTATATTTGTGTCTTTAGTCACTCCTCAGTCTGTTCCCTGCTCTCCTGTCACACCTGGTTGTCATTTACCAATCATCACACCTGCACCTGATCAGTCGTTAGGCTCTCTCCTTTACTGATTCGCTGCTTGAAAGTTTTAGGTAGACGTTCTTGTCCAATCTAAATTTTGTTTGTTCTTAAAATGAAGCAGTTTCTACCTGCTGCTTCAATCCACCCCTGATGGCGCTCTTTGTTACAAGGCTTTCCATTAGTCAGTCAACACCCAACGTTGTACAGTGTAGGAGAATGTGCTGCTGTTTTTTTGTTTTTTTTTTTGGAGAAGAAGCGAGAGCCATTTAAAATAAAGCTGTTTGTGTCTGCTGCTTTGTACAGAGTTCAGGACCACCTCTGAGCTGAGGGACGTGCTGGACAGAGTTTACAGGGTGTGAATGAACAGCACAGATATTTCCCTGCTTGTTCTTTGTTTCTTGAGGAGTTTTGTACCTGAACAGAGGACAGGTGAGAGCGTTTCCTGACTACTTTTCGTCTTATTTTTTTAGTTCATTGTAATGTTCTGAAATTACAATTTGTAGGCTGTGAAAGAGTTAGGGCTTAAAGAATACTGTTTCATGCTTGAACACATATTATAAAGGTCAGTTGTAGACATAATGGAGAGCTGGTGGGTTTTCTAAATTCTCAGCAAGTGAGTTAGGCATTGTTTGAATTACTACGTGTAAACATGTGACACAAAGTTTTCTATGTGTAAAAGTTTTATTTGTTGTAGGTGGCGGTTAAATAACTTCAGCTTGGAGAAATGAAGTTAAAGTCCGACATGCCTGATGAGATAACTTAGTGAAGCCAAGACCAAAACAAAGTATGTTATTAAATCTTAACGCTGTTGTCAGTTTTACGTTACACAATAATTCCAGCAGCGAAATCAGGATATTTCAGAGCTGCGCCTGTAGTTCATGCACCTGTAGTAAATTTATAGAGCATTTGCAGCATTTCTTTAAACTGGGTAGGCTGGGTCCTCCGACAACAGCAAAGACTGGAAGAGAGAGGCTGTGATTTTGGACGGTCTAGCCTTCCCTCTCTTACCCCGGCATATGACCTGTCGCCTAGCAACTGTAACGTCGCTAAACAAAAGATCCAAAAAATTTAAAATTTTATATATAGCCATAGCCTACGAGCTAATTTTTCATGATTTCTGCAACAGATAATGTCATTAAAAACACGTCTTTGCAAACAACAAACTCCAAAACACACAACCGCTCTAAACTTTCAATTTTTGTACCGTCAGATTTTTATTAAAACTGTACTCCACTTTTGCTTTGTCGGCCATTACAAGCAAAAAGAAACAATCTCCCGGTCGGCCTGCAATGCATGTTGGGATAGGGTGGGCCAGGAAGAATACACCCAACACTCCCCTCAAATCGGGAAAAAATGAGGACACATTTGTTGGTCGCAAGCAGAGCAGCCTCCGAATTTGTACAGCCTTCGGCGCATCGCTGTGACGTAATCAGCCTTGAAATTCGGCCTCAGGAGGATGCGGCCTCTGAATTCGAACACAGTCGTGGTGTTTTCCTCTTGAGAATTTCAAAGTAAACATGACTGAAGTTGTAAGCAGCGGTGGAGGGTGGCTTAAAGAGTTGACCCATTCCTCTAAAAATCCTAAACCTGCCTGGACTAGCCATTAGCTCGTCAGAATGAAACCTTTTCTCCAAATGAAGATTGTTTAACCAGGTAAGATATTCTCTATCCATCATCACTCTGCAGAACCCCACTACTTCATCATGAACTGTTTTTTATTCTGATGAATTATTAAAACATTTGGTTTATTTTGAAGAAATTCTATTTCAAAAGGGGAAGTTATTAGTATGGTTTAGTTGAATAGAATGGGTATTATAGCGAATTTATTTAATAAAGCACAATTTCTAACTACGTTTGTGTGTGTGTGTGTTTTTTTTAATTAATTTTTTTTATTCAGCTTCTAACTTTTGATGCTGCGTCTTTGTGTCTTTAAAACTAAAGCTGGCCGTGCAGCAAAGCAGCCACCTGCTCCGAGCGCACAGAACACATCCACACACTGAGTTCTCCTCTCTCCACGTCCACACACGCAGAAGGGTTCTCCTTTAAAAAAAAAGCCACGGATCAGACCTGCTCGACAGGTCCCTCCGTGGACGCACACACACACACACACGGGCCCCCGAGGACCTGAACCCGGATTTCAAACCTGCAGATTGATGGCAAAGGAGGAGGAGATTCTGCGCTGCGCCATCTGAGAGAGACGCACACGGGCCGAGGAGGAGAGAGGGTTGGGACCGGGAGGAAGAGCCGAAGGGAGGGAAGGAGGAGAGAAACACCCACACTGGACTGATCTTATCCGAGCAGGAGGGAGAAGAGGAGAAAGGAAGGAGGAAGAGCAGCGCGTTGGGAGGCAGCAGCAGACACATTTCACTGGATTTCCTTTGGGGGATTAAAGGACGCGCTGAATCCATGAGTACAGAGGTATGAAATATCATTCCATCTGTTGTATGAATGAGTTTCAGGTGCTACTTTACTAAGGAAAAAAGATCTGATCTTAAATTATAGAAACTTTAATAAAACCTGCAACCTGCAAGCCATCTGCAAATTTAGAGAAGTATCTAAAACTTAGAGAAATGCACATTATAGATAACTTCCAAAAAACTTGAAAATCTGATTAAATGACTTTAAAAGCATATTATTTCAGCAAGTGCATACAAAGAAACGTGTCCCATGGTTGTAAAACTAAGAATTTTAGTCAAATTGGAGACATTTCGAAAATAACTGGTTTTCATTTACAAATCAACCAGTGGCAAAATTTTAATCTGGATTGCAACAAAAGTGGACATTCTCTTAGATCCAGAGAAACTTTAGTGCAAGAATCATGGGCTAAGAAAATCTAATCTAACCTAACACAAAAAAGTCATATTTTATTCATCACTCTGCTGTTTGGATTAAAAAAACGTTATTTTCTGGAGTATTTAATGTGTATTAGGACGCACGCAGGGTCATTTCACCTATCTTTTTGAGCCCATCTCACAGCATGACTGAAACAAAGTTCAGTCCATTCATCATGTGGCTGTCAGCCAGGTGTGTTCCTAATGTGTCCATGACTTCGGGTAATGATGAGCGGCAGGCAGCCCCGGTGAAGAAACGGAGAGCTGAGGAGGTTGCAGACGAAGAACAAAAAAGTGAAAGAAAACCATGAGATAAAGGAGGAGAGGTGCTGTCCTGTTTGCTCTTATTGTCAGACAATGACACTCATCAAATGTTCCTTCTCAAGACCGTCCATCAAATGCCCCCCCGCCCACCTAACCTCCTTCTATCAGGCCCTTTTGTTAATTTCTTCTCTGCTCTCGAAGAAAGTCGCCCAGTGTTTCCCCCTCAGCTTAGTCAGTGCTGTGTAGGCGGGAGCTTCCGTCGCTGCTCTGCGGTCAGTCCAGACTGCCGCTCTGTAATTGTAGAAAAGGGGGATTGAAGACCTAAATAACTGACTCCAGATCAGTGTACTGAATTTGTGTGGGTAAAATGGGATCTGATGTCACCCTGCAGCTGATTCTTTTTCCACTTCCTTCCGATTCTCATCAAGCTTTTGCCTCTTTTATATCTCCTTCATTCTTTTATTTTGTCATTTTTAACATTCAACACGTTCCTCTCCCTGCAGGTTTAGAGGGCTGCTGAGGATGTTGTCGACAGGAGAGGTCCGGTGGTGTTTGTGGGCCCCGCTGGTGGTACTGGCCCTTGTTTCCTGTTACCCCAGCAGGGTTCAGGGTCAGGGTAAGTCTTCTTATTTTTTTTAAAGTTCACTTTCACCCTTTCTGCTATCAATCCTCTTCCCAGTCAACCTATCCCCTCCCTCTACATTTTTCCTCATTTTTTCAACCTTCTTCCTCCAGTTGTGTATTGTTCTGATACAGAAGCTCAGATAAAGTAACGCTCCTGATCGTTTCACCCTGGCAGTGTCCTGAGCACCGTGTTTTTCATGACGATGTTCAAAAAATTATGCTATCCTTTGCCATTAAATCGAGAAACTTTTTATTTCAAAGTTTCATCCAAAATTTCTGTTTTTATTCTGTGAGAATTCAAAAAAAATCTGATTCTTGAAAAGAAATTCACATTTGGGTTAAGTGGTGTTTGTGTGAAAAGACCTTTTGCTTTCTTTTGGGTCACAGTTGGACAATTTTCACGTTTCCTTTACAAGTAAATGTGAAAGATGCTTTACATTTACTCAACTCAGTTGAGTGGAACCATTTGACATAACTTGGTTAAGTAAATCCCACACATCTATTTCTTTCAGTTTTTGCTTCATAAACTTTTATTTTTCAACCAGACATGTGAGTTCTTACTTGATCCTTTTATATGATCAATTATTTATTTGTAAAACCTGCATCTGGGATCTAGTGTCTAACCTACTCATACAACCAATTCTGAGAGACTCATTGAACTCATCTTGGTTTTGGTTTGGTCATGTTTGTGTTCATCTGTTCGTCTCACAGGATGTGAAGTTATTGGAACAGACAACCCAGCAGGTTGTGGTTAAAGGATGACTGCAGAAAATCCTGAACTTGTTTAAAACAAGAAATGCAGTCATTTAAATAAATCCACAATATTAAACCTTGAAAATTTGACTTCTGGAAGTTGCAGCATTTTAAGTTTTTGCTCTCTGATACTGAATGAGCTGATGTGGATTTGTTTTGAGAACTTATCAGCAGGGAGTCCCCATGAAAACAGTCTGCTTTGAAATAAGAGCTGTCTATTTGCTTTACTACTTAAGTCTTATTCTTTTTCTGTCTTCTTTCCCAGAAATTTTCATCCTCTCATCCTTCATGCTGTAATTGGCTCCACTTTATTTTTATGTCTTTGCCCTCACCTTATTTTTATCATCATTTGTTGAAGGTAAATGAAAGATGTTGCTTTTGCCACTGACTGTGTGTGTTCTGTCTTTTGGAGACAACTTGGTTCAAAATGGCTGCCACAGCAAACTCAAAAATGACTAACTCAGCCTGTTTTACAGATATTAAGTTAAGGTTTGATGTGGTAATACCTGAGTTGTCCATAACATCCATTAACATACATGTCTCCCCCTTCAGATGTCTACCTGTATACCAGGGGTCTCAGACTCCTTTTTACCGAGTGCCACATGCGGTCATGGTGGCCTTAAAAGGGCCGGTTGTAGTTAACATTAACGTTTCGTTTTTGAGGCTTCACATTCCTTGTCTCATTGTTACGGCTGAGCACTGCTGACAATCGAGAACTGAGCTCTACGTGGTATTTCATTCATAGAACAATATTTTAATATGTCTTCTTATACACACTGAAAAGTACTGTGTACAGTAAAATAAATGAAACAGAAATACTATTAAAAGTAAAAGTTTTACTCCCCGAGTTGTGGTGAGTAGTTGCCATTAAAAATTTTGAACTCTCCCGCTTTCTGACAGGGAATTCCCACTGGAGGAGGTGTAGAGTTTAAATTTGCAACTTGTAAGTGGGA
>JAVKLF010000042.1:13222892-13239916 GCA_034783495.1 Millerichthys robustus
CTAAAATGATGAATTTTAGGTTCATATTTGTATAAATGTCTTTTTTTCATACAATATCTTTGAACATCACCATGACTGTGATAGATCTAGGCTAGCTAAAGAGAAGTAGATAGGTACAACAAAGAATTGTATAACTTTAATGCATTCATTTTTTCCCCCCATTGCAGTATTTACTTGATTTTGACGGGTCTTTTTTTTTTTTTCTTGAAAAGGAAACATTCTAGGCTCCAGAAAGTAAACAAGTGTCTGTACTTGCTTTTCAAACTCTGTTCTCTAAGTTCGAAGTGTCAAAACAAACATGTGTTCCAAATTTGGAGACCAGTCTCCATGAAATACTGTTTTACACAGACAAGAAATTAAATCTATTCAAGTTTTCATTTTTGTTCATGAGACCCACATAAAGTTACTTTTTGCTTCTTTGCATGCGATTTTTTTTTTTTAGACAAATAAGTTTTTATATCTGTACATCCTCCTATTTTCACTTGCTTGTTGGAAACCTCGGTTCTGTATAAAAACTAAACTCAATCTAAATCTCAACTAAACTTCCATTTGAATAAAGTGTTAATAAATTTTGCTTTCATGTTCTAATGTGAATTATGGAAGCTTTAACTTCTGCTCCCTTAAAATAAAGTCAGTAAGACTACAGCTACTGAAAACAAATATCAAATTCTTGTATGAAGGAACAGAAACAGATCCCTTAGCAGTCCAACATGAAAGACACCTAATGTATTTTCTTTGTCACTTGGCCCTAAATAATTTTGATTTAATAATGGCTTGTTTGAACAGCTGGTTGGCATTACTTATTTGAGAAATCCGTGTTTTAGTGTCTTTGACTTATTGCTCTGAAACAACATTCACTCTATATCCAATAGCCAAGTTATAATTCCATATTGTTCGATGAATAACAAACGCTAGCATAGTAATACACTATTTTTTCTTTCCACTGCACACATTATAAAGTGATAAAGAGTCTTGTGTTGCTTGTCTTCACGCCATCCATACTGACGTGACGTAACACTGCCTCAGCATGTGCTTTCAGCTAACATGCTGGCACTGCTGAATCAAAGACACGATGTGAAAATACAACAGATTTGGTGTCAAGTGTGACAATAATTCAGCTCTGTGACTTCCTCTGCTGCAGAGCGAAGAGGTCCGACACCAACACCTCCTCGTTCTGTCTTTAGGTTTTGCACACAGGACTGAGAGAAACGAACATCAGAGAGTAAACAAATTATTGATTTGTAATTACTCTTATCTGAAGAATCCTGTTGAAATGAAGAAACTATCAACATCCTATTTTAACAAACACTCTTGTTTCTAGTTAACCCTTATGTGTTTGTAGTTCTAGGTATCACTAAGAAGGCAGTGATGCCTTTCAGGCTTCTTTAGATACTTGGGTGTATAGACTTTTATATCATTATCAATCCACTCATTAAATGCTTGGCTTGCTTTCGCACATAAAGCAATCAGAGCCGAGCCAACAGCAGAGTCCACACAAAGTGGAAAACACGGAGCAGTAATGGCCAAAAGGAGCTTCTTTCTTTCATGCTACGGTGGCTTTTCCAATTTGTATTAGAACCTAACCGGACCGACTGAAGCTGGAAAGCAATGCTCAGACTTACACATGCACAAACAGATTGAACTCCAGGGACCAATGTTATTAAAGTTGAGCTGGAGGCCAATGAGATTCAGTTGACAATCGCCACTGAGATGGTGAAAAAGATGGAGATGTTTTTTTTTAATATCCATCATCTCTACAGAGAGTAACAAACGCTCACCTGTGTGGCGAGGTTTCCGTATTTATGGCTAATCATAATTGTAAAGCGTGTGTGCGTGTATGTGTGTTAATTTTTCATATTTGTCTCAACTTTAAGATTGTTATCAAAAACATCCTTGATGTTTGATTAAATTTCTGTGAGTAAATTCTCCAGGGCTTCAGAGAGAAACAGTGAGCCAGACGTAGGAACGAACGTAAATGCTAAAACAAATGAACATAAAATCCTGCACCACCTAAATGAATTACCATACAATGTAGAGATGTTGTACCACATTTTAAAGAAATGCTATAAAAACTACACACTCTAAGATGCATTACTTTAAATGTGGCTGGACTGCCCAAAATAAATCTAATCTAAATCATTCCTCCTCATTGCAGCTGAATATATATTTGTTTTATCGATTTTAGAATGACAAGTTACAGACATTCACTCTATCTTTTATCTTTGTTAAATTTGAGTCCCAAACCTTTCCTTTCAGCCACTGTGATGGGGGCTCGCTAGATACAAAAGCTTTATGGTCTGAGAGATGTGCTACTAGTCTGAGTAATAAGAAACAGAGAGAGGAAAGCAAAACCGATGAATGGAGGCCAGTCCAGTCAATACATGAAGCCTGTGTAGCAAGCGAGGAGAAAAATAAGTGGTATCATAAGTTGACTATGAATGGTTCCTAACACTGCATCCTTTCTTTACACTTTGACAAACAGCGCCAAGTACATCTGTCATCATTAAAAACATGCAACTCTTATAAATTTAAAACAGATGTGAATGTAGTCACCACACTTGAGTGAAAATGCACAGATTTTGTGCAAAGATTTGTATTTTCTGTAAGGACAAACTAAAAGGTTTTTGACAAGTTTGAAAGTAAACAAAAATTGAGTTGACAGAGTGAAAAGAAATGTCCTTTGAAAATGCCTTTTTTTGTTAGTCTTGTCACTTTCTTTCCCTCTTTTGGATATTTCCCAGCTCCCAAGTTATTCCTGCTGAGGGGAACTAAAGAGAAATCCTCCCATATGTCTGACACTTTCTCACAGATTTGGAAACAGATTGGTGGTTTTTCATTTAGAGGAGTGTGTGAAATTGTATGTGTGTGTGTATGTACTAACCAGATTTTTGTCCGTGTCCTCTTTTAGTTGAGGGCATTCATGGGTGAGTTGAGCTAATTTTTTTACAATCGTAGCAAGACTATTTTATAGGAATGTGCCATTGGCATTTCAGCCATAGAAACCAATTAGAATATTTAATGTCTAATTTTTCCACTCATTGCATCACCGTGCCCTCCTCCTCCATGAAACACTGCAAATTTATGTCTGTAGTAAAAATGAAACCACATTCCCTCTTTATGTTTTGCAGAAACAAAAGCTCTTCAGGAATCATTTTGTTAGCAAAAAACTGTTCAGAGCTTTTATATTTTAAGTTAAAGCTAGGGTTGGTAATTTTGAAGAGCTAGCAAGATTTGAAAGAAGCAGCTCCTCTAAACACCACCCCTCCTCCCCTTCTCGTCAATCCTCCATTCAAAGTCATGCCCCCAAACTTGAACACACATCTGACCAGAACTCAGCGGACCAGAGGAGAGCCGAAGTGACAACGTGACATATTTCATAAAAATAACAAATCGCCTAAAAGTAAACTAATTACCTGTTCAACAGAAAAACAGCAACATCCGCATCGCTTTTCAGGCCCTTCTGATGAATGAATTGATCTGATGATGAATTGTCTCCACCGCTGAAAGGTTTGAAAATTTTTGGCATCGGTGAAACATGATGATTGTGTGGCGGGGAGGAGTAGGGAGAGAGCGGGGCCTGGGCATAACTAAACATGAAGGCATCTGACCAATCCCTGGTATTGCTCAGAGTTTTCACAGTATTGTAGTTCTCACACAGGTCAGATTTTTTTGTTCCCTTTTCTGAAAACATAATGTATTAACTACTCTCAGGATGGAAGGACCATTTCACCCAGTATAACAAAAAGCGTTTCTGAACAGGAATACTAACCCTAGGTTTAAGCAATCGTGGGTGATGCATGGAGCTGCAAAAGATTCAGTTGTTTCCTAGCGTGACTGGATAGTTGTCAGACTTACATGGTGTGAATGGTGACAATTAGGACAGGGGTAGTTAGGGGTAATGGTCCTTCGGTGAAGTCGACTCTCTTGATCGCCTCATGATATAAGTTATTCCTCTGTCTGGATGTTTTCCTCTTCACAATGTGTACTTTCTGCCACAGGGGCATGAAAAAGTCTGTGCTGGGAGGGAGTGAAGCCGACTCGTTAGTGTACCCTCCTGACCTGGACTGATGGCACTTGAACAATTCTTTCTGCAGTCTTGACCGCTCTCTGCAGATATAGCAGTGTTGCCTTCCACACCACACAGACCTGTTTAGATTTTCCCTTGCTGTATATAAAAGCCCAGTAATTTACACTTCCCCCTCAGTCCCTTTGTGTTGTGCTGCTTTCCATAAGTTCTCTGGTTCTATGTTTAGACATTGTTGCTGCTCCATGCTAACAGACGTATTGAGTCCCCTGTGTATGAACTCTGGAGAATCCTGCCCTTGTGTGTGATGGGTGACACAAGTGATAAGTGTAAAGTACAGAATGTGGCCTGGTGTAGATCCTTGTGGAGTACTTGTTAACAATCAGTCAATCAGCTTCTTGTCTATGACATATCATGTTATCTGGCTTATAAATACAATGCATAACCAATTAGAAATATAATAAATACACTTCAAAATGTTGTTAAAACAGTCCTAAAATGGTGTAACACTAAGGTATGTGATACATTAAAACAAACATAAAAGCGAGCAATTCTCATTCTATGTGAGACTACATTTAAAGACAGACGACCCTGTTTAGGATGGCCATGGCAGAGGGAACCAATAAAATGTGGTACCTGTTCTTCCTTTTTTTAGAGAGACCATCAGTCTCCTGCCAGACGGCAGCAACTTGAATGATGGCTGCAGGGAACAAGTTGGGTCATTGTGAAGCTGGATTACTTTTTTCCACAGAACCTGATTACACGGGTCTGTCTCTGTTACCACAGGGTTTGAATTATGATTTCTGATTCTGGAAAAAACTGTGATTTGCCACAGCATATAGTTCAGGCCAAGGTTTTAATCTCGAAGGCTGCACTACAATAAGGTCAGAGCATTTTTGTCAAAATAGCCTGTTTACCAGGAGGGAGAAGGCTTTGTGTAAAAGCTGCAGAAATAGCAGTTAGAGTACACCTGTTATACTGGCACACAGACTTGTAGGGGTCCGCTGTCACAGGTGGTGAAATATTTTGGAGTTAGGCCAGTACCACCTATAGAATTACACCTGTGTCCCAGGACCCCCTACAGCAGAATCTATTTTTATTCAAGACAGCAACAGTTGAATAATACTTGCCGCCAGTGTGTTACAAATTACTTACAAAGAGCTTTGTGAGGATATCTTGGCATAAACTAAGGATGGATGAATAAATAAAAGAATAGATGGACATTTTGTTTTGATATTTACCAAGATACCTTTGCAAATGGTGTGATTTAAACCTTTAAATAACTATTTAATTTCTAGACTCAATCTGCTTGGTTTATCATCAAAATAGATAGGTGGGGACGGATGGATGATACATGGAGAGATAAACAAATAAACAAATGGACACAGATGGATGATGAACAGGATGAATGAAAAGAGGTTTGGAAGAAAAATGGATGGATGGAGAAATGTAGTGAAAAGGAGAGATGAACAGATGAATGAAAGACTGAATGGACTGACAGATGGATAATGAATGGATGAACAGAGCACAGATAAATGAAAGTACAAGCAGATGGATGATATTTAGATGTACGAGGAAAACATTAATTTCTATTTGGTACTGTAATAAAATGAACCCTTTTAAATACCACATGCACATTTATAAAACGTAGAATCAAAAATCATAGGAAATTGTGTACAGCTTTAAAACCAAAACACACAAATCAGTTTGTGTGTGTAAGATCTAAAGGGGCAAGCTGAAGAAAACATGAGACGGACGACTAAGGAAAAATATGGAGAAAAGCTGATAAAAAGGCAGAAAGCTGAAAGAAAGTGTACTCTGTAGGTCATGTTTTGCTGTCAACACAGACAGAATATATCCTCCCTGCATGTCTGTGTCATAAATGAAGTGGAACAAAAGAAGACAGCAGATTAAAGATCAGAATAGTCAGGGAAAAGGTCTCTTATGAAGAGACGTAAACTGTCTGAAAACAGCTGTCAGATTTCACCTTAACACCCAGTGAATCACACCGCTTACACTCCCAAACACCGGCGTAGTCTCCCAGGCTTCACAGATAAATATGAATGTTTGTGCCTGGTTGAGTTTCTCTGAGTTTAACTGAGGACAGCTGAGCAAATGACAGGTCTATCGGTCTGCTGTCTGTGTCCGTCTTCATAAGTAAGATTTTATTTCACGCTTTTATACCTAAAACATCTGGTATAAAGAGGTGTCGTTGAGTTGATCCTATTTTAATTTTTTTTTCTATTGGTCTAACATTTTTTATTACTCTGGTTTGGGAAGACTTGTATTCCAGCTGTATATGGTAATTAAACCTTTATTTTTGAGAACTAAGTCCTAATTTTGAAGGTATTAAAAAGTTAAACTAATATTGTCAAAATTCCACTTTGGGTAAAATGTTGAAATCAAGCATATTTTCTTTCCCCACTTGTGGAAATTGGTACCAAATTGTTTTTGGAATGAATTAGTTCCGTATCGAAGGTGAAGCACTCCACTGACCGCAGGTCCATGCAGGAGTCCATCAGTTTTAAAGGCTAAAAGGAAAAGCTCTCGCCGCCGCTGCCGTCACTCCTACAGTCCATATATCTGCATGCCTGTCACTACACTCGGTGTTGGTTCCAGACACTGAAATACAATCTGAGTGGCGAGGGAAATAAAACTTAACCAGAGTCGGACAAAATGACAGCACATGCCGCGTCTGATCCTTGGCTAAATAGAGGTCAGCAATAAATCAAGGCCGTTTGGGAAGAACTACTGTTAATGAGAACAGAGACAGACAAAGAGAAGAAGTTGTGGAGGGAAGGAAAGAAAAGTTCTTTAAAGACTAGATAAGTGTGTGTGTCTGTGTGTGTTAGGATCTTGTGTGGAATCCTATATTAATTTCTTTTGTGTATTGTGCATTAACAACTCTATCAACTATATCATGAATTGGAGTGCGTGTCTGTTCCTGAGAGGAAGAGATTAGAAAGCAATCAACTTTTGCTTTAAATAATCTGCTCTCTGCAAGAACAACATATAGCCAACAGCGTTTGTGTGCTTTTACACTTCTGAATGCAATGTTTGCTCAAAGACGGTTACAGCTTTCCTCATTGCTCACTCATAATTCCCATTTCTATTATGCTCTTGCTCTCAGTACCATTCAGTCTCTCTTCTCTGTTAGATGTTGAAGTCACATTTTCTTCGTACTGCACTCCTACACAAGTTTATTCAATTATTTTTGAGACACATGGCATTTTTTCCTCCCCAACAGCTTTTCAGACTACATTGTGGGCTGTGAGTGGTAAAATGTGGCCAGTTGCACACTCAAGGATAATAGGTGGACAGTCTGTCAAATCTGGAGTTGTTTGTTAAATTTGCTGTATGTCCACAGACATAATTGAAGATTCAGTCGAAACATTATGTATTTCTATGCAATTAAAGCAGTAGTTCAGATTTCTATTGTGTGAATCTATGGAAAAGTTGTGAACAATCGACATACGTTATACATAGTTCTTTCAACAGCTTGCAGAAAAGGAGTTAAAGGTTAGTTAGAGGTTAAGAGCAAAGTAGATGGCTGCCATCTTAAAACAACCACATCTCAAAAATGTCCGTAATTTATGAAAATACTTTGATGAATGTTTACATTGGTGTCGGTTTTACAGTACAGTTATTTATTTAGTATTAGAATTTATAATTGTATGAATAGCAACTAGCAGAGGCACTTACACCGCAGCATGGGGAACTACAGAAGGATCATAATATCTGTATACAAGTTTCTAAGATAGAATTTGCATGAAACATTATGAAACGTTTGAGATTGTTTATAGAAATGACAGAAATCCACTTTGGTCTTGGCTCTGCACAAAGTAACAGTCGCAAACAGGCTTGAAGGCTTTGTCAATTCTGGTAGCTCGCACTGAGGGAACAAGAAGTGATCTAAGTCCGGTTGCCTCCGATTTAAGCCTGTTTCCTGGATAGCTGAGAATTTGCACAGGCAAAGTAACAGTTCATTCAAAAATGTACAAGTCCAAGTGATATTGTGTTAGTGATAAGGACCAAACTAACAGAAACGCAATAAACTTTATATTTATGCTAACAGAAGAATCTAGTTTGTGTCTATTGTTTGAAGAATTTCTGTTCGTATTGTAATAATTGAAACAAAACTGATTGTAATAATTGAAACAAAACTGAATATGTTTTTATTTCTTTGAAAAAATACAGTACTATACAATATTACAATACAATATTATTACTAAATTATACAATGCTGTATTATACACAATTATTATTACTAATCTGTTTATTATAGACAATTTCTGTTGTAGTTTATGTAATAATTAAGGTGTTTCACCAAATAAATCTTTTCACAAAACCAAAAAAACACTCAGTGTCATAACAGTAAGTGAAAGGTCTGGACTGAGCTTCAAACATAAATACAAGTTTCTTTTTTTTGTTGTCTGCCACTTATGTAGAGTGGGCAGGTTAAATTAAACACGAACAGATTATTTGGTTAGGAGAAAATATGTTTCAGGTTCAAAGACTGTATGAGCCGTAACACATTTCTAATCAATGAGGAGAAAACAAATGTGTGCTTAGCATGGAGTTGTTGTAACAAATGAAAACATTGTTCCTTCATTAAACGTTAAAATAGATGTTTCTTGTCATGTTTGACAAAGATTTTACAAATCATGAACACGTTTCACTTTTAACTAAGTGTGTAAACACATGCAGGTTTAAAGTGTGACCAAATGTTCTTTCAAAAGTCAAACCTGATTATTTCCTGTATCACTAAAGATGGTTTTAGAAAACTTAAAAAATGTGAATGTGTATCAAAATACGTTCCTAGTTTTTTTTTCTTTCCTGGTGAGTAGAACTTTGTCTTAGTGAGATATCTTTAAAACTAAGTGCCGACCAAAGCCTGCATTTTATCAGTTACCCAGCGGGGTGGACAGCCTGTGATGATTTAAAAGTTGAGTCAGAAAGCCTCTGGAGAGAATTCAGTCTTGGAGTGAGGACAAGCTTGGCATCAGGAGAAAAGCTTGACTAAAATAGTCCAGCTACTCAGCTGGTTTGCTTGCAGTGGAGTTTCTGTCACACACTGAAAATATTTGTTTGCAGAATGAAAAAAAAAAAAAGATCCTGAATAATTGTTCATTTAATATAAAGTTTCAGAGGTTCAATGTGAAAGCAGTTTCATGCCTACAAATTGGTGTCCAAAGGTTGATATTAAAACGATATGCAGTGCTCCTCCACTCTGAAGTTTTACTTGCATCAAGTTTTAACTGAAAATCTTTTCAAGAAACAAAAACGTTCATACTTTCAGCTTGTCGCACTTCTTTGCACAATTGTCAAAAAAGGTTTAAAATCTTTTAAACAATTTTTTTTTCTTTTGTGGATGATGGGTCGTAAATTTCAGAACTTTTAATATTACAATAATTTAACATACAGCATTATTTTGTTGCTCTTGATTCACTCCAACTCTTTGTTTCCTTTTCCCTTTTTTTATTTTGTTCAAACCTGAGACAAATTAAAAGTGTAACAAAACTGCACTATAACCCACGGCAACGATATTAAACATGGAAGGAAAGTGTAAAAAAAGGAGAAAGGGCTTAAATAGAGCAGAAGGACCTTTAGACGGGCCTGTGTCTGGTCAGGCAGTCAGCCTCCACTAAAGCAAAAAAAACATGCCGATGTTTCAATATACTAACACTAAAGACGTTTAAAAATATTACTCATCTTCTCCAAGTATATTCCATCTCGTAGTATAATACAGTATTATACCAGCAGGTTTGCTTTTTTCTGCTCATGTCGGGTTTATTACCTGCAGTGGATTAGTGAGAAATGTCATTTCCAAGTTTCACAATTACCTGAACAAATCCAGGGTTTCAAATTGAGACAAATCAATAATACACATATTGCCAATAACAAACATTTAAAAATCTTAAAAGAAAAATGTTTTCATTGTTGCTTAAAAGAAGTTACAGCCGGAGAATTAAAATAAGTATATGAACTAAAATAAAGCACATGGAATCTGCAAGCTCCTCCCTGATTAAAATATGATGAAAAATGTTTAAAATATTTGTATTTTAATGTACATTGTGATGATTTATGCTACACGGTCTGCAGCAGAAGTAATACTAAAACAAAATGCAAATCCTGAAGTTAGAAGCTGAATGAGAATAACTGTTTTCCTTCAGCTGACCAGACAGTTCACAGATGTTACTGGGGATAATGTGAGGGAAGGGGCTCGCGATGATTATTGCTTCAGAGCTAAAACACTAACATCAAACCTGACAATCTTACCACCATGCTAACAAAGTTGGGAATGGTCAGTGATCTGTAATTAGCCATAATTACCGACCTTCTAATCTTCTGTTTACCAGCTGGATTGTCACTTAAGTGTCACATTTAACAAAAACCCACTAGCCTCTGAGACCCCTTTTGTCAAAGGCTCTGTTCATACCTGGCATTTATATATGATGCTTGGGTGATTTAATTACAAGTGGTCTGCTCAGAGAGCGTTCACACCTGAGTAAACGTGTTCCCCAAAACCTTTTGCAATCAGATGTTAATTACCTGCTGTGTACACTCATACACATTCATCCACGTCACGCAGTGAGCTGTCATTGTGGAACAAACAGGATATTATGTTTCTGTCAAATCTATACATTTAGACATCTGAACTACGTTATTTGGACTTGAACCCAGTTCAGAGCCATTTACGGAACATATTTTTTGATTATATGGTGTTAATCTTAATCACCTAATAGAATTATTATATGAGAAATATAATACAACAATGAATAGTACATTCAAAGAGCTCACTAAGTAAAGACTGAATATTTGAACTTGCAGTGAATCACAGTGTGTCAGCTGTTTTCCACAGCTTTGTTGTGAATTTAACATTAGCTCAGTTTAATTAAGTAAATAGAATGCAACATAACGCTGCTCAGACTGTGTAACTGTGACACAGAACAATACAGCTTACAGGGACCACAACAGCTCCAATCAGCTCCAAACAATCAAACAAGAACAGATTAAATGAGAAACACTTGAAATAACATCCTGCAATCTGGCTAATAAAATATTACACATTCTGATCAAAATTTTGTTTATACCTATGACTGAATAAACTAAACAGTATCCTCAGATTATATCACCAGGGTGGCTGTTTAATTATCTAAAACTTAAGGGCAGTTGATCCTAACTTTTTTTTTTTTTTTCTGAGACGTCCAGGTAATAACTCTCCTGCTTCTTTGGGTCATGTCAGTTCAGTAGGAGGTCCTAAAGCTTGGCTCAGGATGGACTGCATTCAGACTACCAAACATATGCAGTTAAAAAGGGTCCAGAACACACGAAGTTAATCTGAACTCATTAAGAACACACCTGTATTTTAGAACTGTTCAAATTCAGTCAAACGGCTTAAAATGGGATTTGGTCTGAAAGGGATCGAAGAGTTGTCTATTGCAACAAACTGTAACATGTTTGTTTTTAATGTTACCTGTAATCACTGACTTTTATTAAATGCTGTTTTTGCAATATTTCATAACAGCACTTCTATTACTTGTAATGCATCAACAAGCCAAAAATTTTCATCAGCTCTTTTAAAAAATAAAAAAAAATCTGTTTTTCTTCTGCTTGCTTTAGCAGATGGACGGTGCAGTCAGACACAGAGTCAGACAGTGCGGTCTGGAAAACCACTATTTGAAATGAATACTTGCTTGTCTTAATGCTGAAAACATGTCTTTAACGAATTTGAATGACAATAAACGTATGGTTTAAGCTCTGTGTTTTACACTTATACTGCAATAGCACAAATAGCACAGGTGGTATGAAAAATGTGACAGCTGTACTGGGTGCATGATGTTTCAATAAATAAATCTGGACTTTTTAAAAATTAATTTAGGACATTGTAATTCAACAAACCATCTGCAATCTAACAAAATACACTACCTTCCTTCTCTGAAGAAGAATGTTTCTCCTAGACCAGAGTGAAAAATAGACCTCTATAACTACAAATCTGTCTTAATGGAGATGTTAAACCTGGTTGTGTTCAGCTTGGAGGGACTTTATGGTAGTTAACACGGTTTCCTTCTTTGACTTATCAGGCCACTTGATAATCTGTGTATTAATCCTTAAAATATACTGTTCTGAGCCAAAAGAGTCGAGTAGTAATTCACTTTTCCTACTGTCAGCATTCTTTATTTTATCGCTGTTCTTTACTAAGACATAAATCCCACTGTCAGCACATTTTGTCTCTTTTACATTGTAGATCAGAAAGTTATCTATGATAGAACTTTAAGTGTATAAAGTCATTTTATGGATAAATTACTAGGATGGATGAAGAAAGGATCTATTGATTCATAATGTGGGTTTAAAATGTGCTTGTACTGTCATATTGTGGAGTATTGACCCAGAATGTTAAGGTAAGGTTTAGGTAATGTAATATTTTTGAGGTTTCATTCTCTTCTGCACTATTTATCTATGTACAAAATATCTCATGGACTTTTAAATGAGATCAGATTTTTTTTATATCTGTGTGTTTGATTTAGTCATGTAAAAATTCTAGTTCAAGTGTAGTTGAAAAATCCATAACCTGAACACTCAAAGTGAAGTATTGCTAATGGTAGTCAGGATTTTATAATAAAACTGTTTAAGTTGTATTTATAATTGTATTATTTAGTTTGCACTGTACACTTTAACTCTTCCCTCCCTCTCTCTGTGTCATTCAGCTGATCAGTTTGTGTGCCACACCGAGGCCATTGCAGATATTGTGATACTGGTGGACGGCTCGTGGAGCATCGGTCGGATCAACTTCAGACTGGTCCGGATGTTTTTGGAAAATCTGGTCAATGCCTTTGATGTTGGCATTGATAAGACAAGAATAGGTAGGACTCCGCTTTGTTTCCTCTCAGATGGGTAATCTGTAGGATTTTTACTGTTATCTGTCATACGTGTATGTCTGAGTAACATATTGTTGTGCATGTGAACACTTTTGTCAGCATACATGTACACTTTTCATCGACCCCAGCTCTAAGGTCAAGGTCACAAACCAAGCTCAAAGATTATGCAAGGTCTTTGCTTGTCCACGGCATTGTTATACATTGCTGTATTATTATGCAATAGTTTGTCGACAGGTCTATAATGTGCCATATGTGGTACTCTTGTTTGTTACAGGTCTGGCACAGTACAGCGGGGATCCCAGGATAGAATGGCATCTTAATACTTACTCCACTAAGGATGCAGTCATTGAAGCAGTCAAGAATCTGCCCTACAAAGGAGGAAACACTCTCACAGGTACTGAATATATGGTTTTTGTTTGTTGTGTCACGCGTTAACACGGGTCTGTTTCTTTAAAATTTTGCAAAAAACCTGTTCTGTTCCATCTTCTCTTTAATTTTGTAAAATCCTAGAGGATAAACTGATTGCATAGATCCCCTTTAGTTTACATCTGTCTTGATATTTACTGTAGTCTATATACATCTGTATTTTATAGATTTTTTTGTTTGTTTGTTTTTTTCATTATGTTAACACATTACCTGTTCTCCTCTTCTGCTTGTTTCTGTCTTGTTTTCCACAGGCCTTGCACTAAATTTTATATCTGAGAACTGTTTCAAACCAGACTTTGGCTCACGAGTTGGTGTGCCAAAGATCGGGATCCTCATCACAGATGGAAAATCCCAGGATGATGTAATCCCACCAGCAGAAAGCCTGCGGGAGGCTGGTGTTGAGCTGTTTGCTATTGGTGAGAACAAATAAATCAGTATAAATAGTTAAAAACATAAATTTTCCTAGAAATAAAAATGTTGTTAATTGATGACCTGCTCTGTTTAAGTACACTGACCTAAATATTAAACTTCACTTGCAGACATTGTTTGGTTTTTTTGTTAGTTTTTTTATTTCTAAGCTTATGTGGTACTGAAATGCATATATCTGTACGTTTCCAGGTGTAAAGAATGCTGATGAGAATGAGTTGCGCTCCATCGCCTCGGAGCCAGAGGACACTCACGTTTATAATGTGGCTGACTTCAATGTTATGAGCTCCATAGTTGAGGGACTGACAAAAACCGTGTGTGAACAAGTGGAGCAGCAAGACAAAGACATCAAGCAGAGTAAGGAAAAAAAAATGAACAGAGCAGAAAGCCAAAAACAGATAACAGCATTTTTTTTATTGACATGGAAATCAGATTATAGGGATCATCTTATGAAAAATCAGTTATTGAACAGACCTCACTGGTAATAATCGCCTATATTATTCTACAGTATGTCTGCACAACTCTACTTTTTCTTTTTTTAGAAGAGAAAACTGGAATGCCGTTTAACCTAGAGACATCAGAGGTCACTGCCCAAAGCTTTCGAGTCTCCTGGAGTCCTGCACCTGGAAACGTTAGAAAATACAGGGTGCTTTATTATCCTGTTCAGGAAGAAGAACCACAGGAGGTAAACAATTATATTAATGGCTAATTCTTTGCAAGCACCCAATTTATAGCTATTCATTTGTTCAATGTTGCTTACAAATATCTATGTTTACGTATATTTCAAAGCTTAAACATGTTAGTTTAAGGAAAATGAGGAGGCAACGAAATGTGTTTTATTATATTTAAAACAGTGGTCAGTGCTATCAGCTATTGGCAGGTTTAGATAATTTGCATTAAAGTTATGTGAAAAGAAAATAAAGAATTATTTTACATTTTGTGCATAACTTTTAGAATGACCTCAGTTTCTCTGAGGGTCTCAGAGAAAAGTTTTACAAAGTATAAGTCAGGGGATGGACACAAGCATTCACAGGAATTCTGGTGAATTTGTCATCAATAAGTGAAAAAAAGATATTCTTCAGCAGGTGAGACAGCAGAGACTGAGCTGCAACATCCGTTGTCCAGGTTCTTCACCAGCCTGAGCTTTATGTGAGAGTGGCAAAGAGAAAATCACTGTTAAAGAAAACTCATATTAAATATCTGACAATCTAGACATTAGCTTGTTGAGTCAATTTTCTCTTTGCCATGTTTATTTGTTTTTTTTTTAAAATAATCTTTTCTGAGAGTTAAATAGGACTGTCTCTTCAGAGTAGGTGAATATTTGTGCAATTTCTTTGTTCGTTTCATGTTTTTAATTAATTGTTATACTCAGTAGAAATTTTGTTTCACTTTGACATTGACAGCCTTTTTAAAATTTTGCATCAAAAGTCTAAACTTTGCCACTTTGTGTTTGCAATGTGTGGTATATAAACAGTGCATTGTCATTTCTAAAATCTTCAGATGTTTTTCTTCAATTCTATTGTTTTAGGGATGGTTAAGTGAATTGAACGGCTAAATTTATATAATCATATTGATAATAAGGTGTAATTGGGGTGAGTGCAGGCACTTTACCCCCATTTCAAGCACTGGTTTACAAAGACTGCAGAGACTAAAGTTGCTTTAAAACAACAATATAGTTTGGTCTTAACCCCACTCAAAGTAGCCCTAAGTTTGTCATTCAGAGTTTAAAGCAATAGATACTATATAAACTTTCCACACATACCCTCATCAAAAGATCTGAACTATCCCTTTAAGAATCTGGCAGTATCATTCATTGATGCCTCTCTGCTGTTCCTCCATTTATTCTGTGGGGTTATAAGTGCAAACTGAAAATAACACAGCAGCTGATTCGGATACCTGCTCGATTTTTCCAGAACTTTTGACCACAGAAACCATTAAATCTTTTGTATAGCTGCAAGCTGAGACCAGATGTTCAGGCAAAGGAATGTAAGGATGCCTTTCCAGCTGACTCAACCCAACCCTAATGTTTATCACAACTGTCATTTATTTTTTTCCTGGGTAAAATTTCTAGATGTTGTACCCTGTAAAACCAAACATATTTCCTCTTTCTTTTTCCTGTTTTCTTTGGTGTTTATGCATAATTTCTTTGCTGTCCTCTCTCCTTCCTTTCTACCATTTGTTATTTTCATCTCCCTCCATTTTTCCTGCCAATTTCTGTTCCCCATTTTTTTTCTTGCCTGCTGTTTATTCCCACACTCCTCCTTCCATCTCTCCTGCTCTGACTCACCCTCCTGCAGGCTGTGGTGGCCGGCAGTGAGACTTCGGTGGTGTTACAGCATCTCAGCTCTCTGACTGAGTACCAGCTCTCTGTATATGCTGTGTACGCAAATGAAGCAGGTGAAGCTCTGAGAGGATCAGAAACGACCTGTAAGTTTACTCTAAAAGATGTGCAGAAATGTCATTACGAAACTCGTTACTAAGGCCTCGGTCAATATCTTAGATCAGACAACATAATCTTTTGGGTGCTGGATAAAAGTCTTCAGTAAGGATAGACTTTTTCTAAAATGAAGCAACAAATCCATCTCATTGACTGTAGAGCCAAATAAGCAAATAACCTAAAGTTGATTTTTTAAACATGTAAATGAAACTAGGGATTCTTAAAAGAATGCATACTACTTGCTTCCTTGTATGCTAAAGTCTTAAACAAATATTTTGTGTGAATTGTTAGCATTCAGGCAAAATGTTGACAATAAGCTAGCACACCATAATTTAGTTATCATTTTTGGGTTTGCCAAGATAGAGTAACTGTGGTGGTCATCTTGAAGTAGTTTGACCCCTGAAGTTAGTTCATTAGAGACGTACATCCAGTGATTATATTCTGAGAGTTTCAGTAAGGTATGTGCAGCGCTTCATGTAGTATTTTGCAAACCAACAGATACATAAACACACACATAACATTTTAAAAATGTATCTTTTTTTTCTAAGTTTTTGTTCTAAAACGCACATAACCATAATTCAAATATATAGCAAATTGATAAATTGAGGCAGGAAATAATGTACTTCGGTCAGACATGCACAAATTCAGTGAGAACACCAGCTGAAATTTGCTTCACTCACAGCCTGACCCTCCATGAATTCTGCACACAAACCGGCATTGGCCTATTAGTGCTGTAATTTTATATATATATATATATATATATAAATATTGAGGGGTCTCAAACTCAATTTACCATGGGGCCACTGGAGGCAGAATCTGGTTGAGTGCGGGC
>JAVKLF010000042.1:13270009-13280640 GCA_034783495.1 Millerichthys robustus
ACCTTATATATGGGAATGTTGCCAAACGCTCAAAAATATGGTGATATTAAATTTAGTGCCGATCAGATTCCAACACATCACCAGGACGTTTTTCAGGATTTGGACCAAAAACATTTATTTCTCGTGCTGTCAGCTGATCTACAGCCCGTTCCACCCCTTCTGATAATGGTATTTATTTTTATTTTGGATTTATTAATCAAAGATCAGTGGCTCAGCAGAACGTGCTGACTCGCTACTTCAGTGTAACACTGCTGGAGGGGAAGGGGTATGCTCGGTCCAGCCTCTCGAAGCAATGACTGTCTATAAATCCCAACGATCTCCTGATCGTCAGTAAAACTATCTGGAGTAAAGTGAGCGTTGCAAAAGGGAATGTTGTTGGTCATGTCTCTGTAGTGGCTCCTTTTTACGAAATCAATGCAGTTTATTCAGGCAGTGATCTCTCTTTGAGGCATAATTCGTTAGCTAGCTAGCAGCAAGCTATTGTTAGCCCTACCTGAAGTCACTGTGCTGTTGGTTTATATACTGCTGGAGCAGCAGGGGGCGGGGTTATACTGAAGGAAGCCAAGTGACGACTCTGGGCCGCACTTTAGACACATCCCATAATCAAACCAAAATGGATCGCTGTCATCTTCAATAACATTCAATTTTGATTGAATGATTGATTGACGTGTACATCTCCATCCGTTTTACATTACACAATTATTTTGACAGAAGTATAATACTTGCAGGATGTGCATGGATATGGAGTTCTATAAATAATAGTGAAACACAGAACTGATGACAATGTAAAAGTTTATAAGTTATTGTTCTCATAAATCATGAAGGAAGTTTTCAGACAACATCAATTCACTTTTGTTCTGGCCTTACTCAGACTAGCCAGTTGCTCATCAATCTGAAAGCAAGAGCTTTCCACAGAACGTAAAATATTATTCACAATCTTCCAACAGTACCTCACTTTAAAAATTATGAACTACCGCTTTAAAAAATATAGATTTCACAATAAGTAATTATTTCAGTGAACAAAAGTAAGTACATTTATGATCCTTCCTTTGTTAGGTTTTCAAAATAAATGCAGAGGTTTTGAGTGACAGATACTGGGTTGTTGAACCCAGAGCTCAGCTGTTCAGTTTTATAACTTTTTAACAGTTTTATTAATTTGGCCTCTTGCTGTGGTAGACTGTTGTCAAACTGGTAATGCTAATGTGAAAATCCTTGTGAAAGTGACATAATTATAAACAGAGGATGACAAAATCCTTATTTTACATAAATATTTTTTGTAAAGCAAGTTTAAAACCAAAGTGGTTCAGTTGCATGATAATTGAGCTGAATAATTTTTTTTTATATGAGCGCACAACTTATTCTTTTTTGTCTTTCCATTTCTCTCCAGGTGGCCGTTGCTCAGTTTAGCGACGATGCTCGGACAGAATTCCAATTGAGTTCCCATAGCAACAAGGAAGCGCTGCTGGAAGCCATTCAGAAGATCAGCTACAAGGGCGGTAACACCAAGACAGGTAAGAGGAGGCTATTAGGGGGATTATTCTGGTAATAATTCATCATGTCACAGAAGTAAATGTGTTTAAACATACCCTGACATATTGACAAAATAATCTTATTACAAAGAAGAAGCATAAAATCTTGTAGGTCCTGATGGAGCTATTTAGTTTTGAAAAACATCTAATTAAACATACATTTAACTCAACACAGAACCCAGCATCTCTCACTGTAAAAAGTTATGATTGACAATTGAGTTCCACCTGAAATCTAATAACATTCCTTTGGCCTTTTTCACTCACTGATACATGAAAAACATAATTTCGGTTAGTGTTTTGCATGATACGGTTTATGGTGGTAATAAATAAAAAAATCCGACTGGAACTCCTGCAGTTTTAACTCACTTCCTCCAAAAATTCTTACAAAATCTAAATAAGTAGTTGCCCTGCTATCATTTACTGCAGATGGAAAAATAACTACCGGTAATAACTAATATTCAAAATGTCTGACAAGCACTTCTGTAAAAATAAAGTGAAAGCTATACGACCCAGTACCTGACTGAGTTTGTGATTCTATAGGTAATGCTGACAGTTCAGAGCAGTTTTTATTCTGCTAAAGTCTCACTGCTCAACATCTGTGCAGACTAATTGTGTCCTTCAGCAAAGCCTTTATGTTCAGGGTCTCACATCCTGTCTGATATCATATTTCTGCTGCTTTTCCTCCTCTTCTACTTTATTTTCTCCTAGGTTTCTATATCTTCCCAGTTTTACTGTAACGTTCTTTTGTTGTTGTTGCTTTTTTCGTTCTCTGGATTTCTTCTAAATATCATTGTTGCTTGCAGTTTCTGTCTCCTACTTAACTGTATTTGTTTCTGGTGTTTTGCGTGAAATGTAATGATAACTTAAAGAAAAGCCAGGCTGGCACTTCTGTATTTTTCTCGCACTACTACCGCCAAAGTAGCCACTGAGAAACATTCATTTGTTCATGCACAGAGCAAGAAGTTTTACCTTTGTGCCTACAATGAAGATGAGCAATCTGTTTTGTTCAGCAAGGCTTTGTTTTTTCCTTCTGGTGGATTATTTCCTTTCTCTAAAATTCTGCACGCCTTACGTAGCACTAAAACACACACAGGCAAAGGTACACTGCACTCAGCATGACCGATATGAAGATTTAAGCACATGAAGTAATGTGAGGATGCATAATAATAATGGGTTAAACAAAGTTTTCAATGATTTTAATGTTCTGACATTTTATCTGGTGTAAAAATTTTAGAACTTGTACCTTTTTTCTCATATGTAATTGTTTGTGGCTGTATTGCAGAGACGTTTTATTGTTGGACAAAATCTGATATTTTTCTGCTTTAAAATATTTTTGTGCGTGCTTGGTGTTTAAATTTTATTGCATGCTGTCGTACTGCTGATTCCCACATAGCAACATTTGTCTGACCCAGTTCTGGCCCGTACAATGCCCTAACACTTGGTCCAGATATCACAAAAAAAGGCGACTCACTGGTTGCCCAGATGTGGTCCGTGCATGGGCCAGTACCACATAAACCAAACCACAACTGGGCCATTTGTGGCATGCCATCATATAAACAGTGCCAGACCTGGACCACATCCAGCTGACAAACCACTTACTTTGACAGCAATCAGCCAGCAGTACCAGAGCTGGCCCACTGCTGCTGTAAGTTATATTCTTTACTGGACTTTTAAAGTTGGAATTTGTTTAAACTTGAAATCTTTTTGATCCCCAAAATGAAACCATTTTCTTAGTCATTCTTTGCTATTGATTCTAATAAATTTCTCTTCTTTATGTGACAACATGATAGCGTATATTAGCTAACGCTTCAGAGTTTTAACCCTATTTCGATCTGCTTGTATGGATTATTTAGCTTGAACATTGCTTATTAGTACATTTAGTTTTGGTCTGTTTTGTTGTATTTATTTTTGTTTTTACATTTATGTGCTTTTGTTGCTTTTAAATTCAGTTTGAGTGCAGCTCATTCACAGATCTGAGTTCAGATTTACAACATCAGTCACCTCCTGGTTTGAGGCAACATGATACAATTTGAGATCAAGACACATTTAATATAGACTTTAGCTAATGAGAACTTTAAGTTTGAGATATCTTCATGTACTGAGTGATTTTTAGCTCAACAAGTAGAAATCTCTAAAGGAAGTTTGTTGTAAAGTGTATAAAGTTCACAATGAGGGTCATTTAATTTGAAACAGTCTTTTTCCTGTAAGATTTATTTTACTAGACACTGAGGCTATTTCAAATGCCTTGACCCATTAGTTTAAATCAAGTGTGTTGAAGCAGAGAAACATTTAGAACTTGTGGGACAGTGGACCCTAAGGACGAGGATTGGGGACTTCTGCCTTCAAATATTTTTTTGTATGTCCTTTAAATTATTTGCTTAGTACTTATTTATTTATTGATAAACATTTAAAAAGACACTTCCATATTTTGATGGTTTATTATTTTCCATCATCATTCATTCTGAGACATTTTGTGTGAAACTTATTGGAATATGTACCAGAAACTGCCTTTTAAAATACTGTACAGTCAGTTTTACTCTCAAAACTCCTAATAATATGGTAGAAGAGCAGTTTGAAGAGTCAGATGACTGAAGGTGATTTTCTGAGTTTTGGCTCCTCAGTATGAATTTATTCATTAAGTCATAAGTGAGCCTCTAACTGCCTGACTGGGTGATTATTTAGTCCTTTTCCTTGCATATACAATGAATGAGAAAATGTGGTATGACCATTTTCCACTGAGTAATTGTGCTCATCCTTGACACTGCTTGACTGTGTATAATGCAAGTTTAAAAAACTGCTTTTCACTACTTGGAATGAAATATGAGCAGGCATTTTCTGGACAGTGTGTGTGTTAATGTGACTGACTCACAGCATGCACAAGAAATTAACTTTTTCCTTTCTAATTATTAGCTTAGAGAATAATTTATATATTATACGATTACTTGAAGTCATTTATTCCTGTGGTTGTATTTAGGCAGCCACCCAACTTCAGCTGGAGGAACGCAGTTTTTGAGGCTCTAAATCAAAATTCAGTTTTAGACTGGATGGATGGATGGAGGTATAAATAGCCCATGAATAAATTTATCTGACTATAAAAGCAAATATAACTTTTTTAATCATAAAATATGTTTTCAGGAGTAGAGTAAAGCTTATGGTTTAGTTATATTTTTCTCCAATTCCCTTCCTATTTGTATAAACGTCATCTGCAGTCAACAGTATAAAAATGAATATTTTTACTTTTATTTTCAACTTTTGCATTGTTTTTTAAACTATGGATATGAAAGAAATATTGGGTAGCAATACATAATAAAGCCTGGCATCTAGGTGGGGGGGTCCACCAGAGAACACAGGGGGTCCCTGACTGTGCAATTATTTTGATATGTAGATAAAGGTTGAACGTGTCTTTAGGAGAGGAGGGGAGTAGCAAGGGGAGGGGGAGGTTAGCTTTGCGTGGAAGTAAAAAAGGGGTGGTTTAAAGGAAATAGATTGGAACCACTTCCTTATTTAGGGAGAACAGATGAAAAATAGCCTTTTGGCTAATTCTGGTGCATTTACCATAATGTTAATTAATGTATGCTGTCCCTGTCAAATAAACTATTAAATAAATTACATAAGTACTGGGCCGTTTTTTATTAAATTCAGTTAATTTTATTTGTATAGCATATGTAAAAACAGTAAGAACGTCGCCGGATAGAATCACGGACAGGGATCTTTCTGGGTAGAGTTTGCATGTTCTCTCCAAGCTTGCATGGGTTTCCTCCCACAGTCCAAAAACATGACTGTTACGCTAATTGTTAACTCTAAATTGTCCTTAGGTGTGAGTGAGAGAGTGAATGGTTGTCTGCCTCTTTTGTCTCTGTGTTGGACTTGCTACCTGTCCAGGGTGTACCCTGCCCTTCGCACTGCTGGATATGGGCACCAGTGACCCTGAAAGGGAGAAGCGTGTTCAGATAATGGATGGATTTTAAAAGAGGTGTTGACCAAATAGGAGAAACTTGCAATAAAAAAGATCAAACATTTAAAAATAAAATTTAAAAAAGGATAAAAACAAACTAAACAAAGAAAATGGCACAACTCCAAAATTTTGATGGCACTCAAACCTAATTTGAATTGAAACCCAGTGTAAAAAAAAGTGAGCTTTTAGGCGGGATTAGAAAGACAGAACAGACTGCAGTACGAATCTCAGGAGGCAAGTTGTTCCAGCATCTGGGCGCTGCCTCTGCACATTAGTTTAGTCTTCGGCCGCGCTAAAAGCATCTGACTGGAGGATCTCAGTGCTCTGTTTGGGTGGTAAAAAAACTAAAAGTTCCAATAAATAAGTGGGTGCCATGCCATTTAAAACTTCAAAAGTAAGTAAAATAATCTTAAAATCAGTGCAGAACAAACAGTCAGTCAGTGTAAGTCAGCTAAAACAGGAGTGATGGGGGTCATGCTTTCTGGTACTTGTTAAAATATGAGCAGCAGCTTCCTGGACTAACTGCAGATGATGGAGAGCGGATTGTTTAAGACCCACAAATAAAGAATTGCAGTAATCTAATCTACTAGTGATGAAGGTGTAGATGAGGATTATGAGGTTTTTTTTGAGAAATGAAAGATTGAACTTTGGCAGTTCGACTGTTAACTGGTTTTAACGATAGTCAAACAACCGTTTAATATAACATTTGTTTCTCAGATTTTGAAGAACTGACTAAAACAATCCAAGATTCATGATTACGGAGAAACAATAAGAAGAAAGTCATGTTTTGACATAAGATGAAGCTGTCAGACTGAGAAGCATGAAGCCAGTCCAGTTTGATTTGACACATGTTCAGTGTAATGGATTGCTGATCACTGGTGGCCTTTAAAGACACGCTATCTTGACAAATTTCCGTTTTTAGTTTTTGCAATATTTCTGTTTCTATTTCTGTTGTCCTATTTAATGCTTCTGTTCTGCCCATCATCATCATCCTCCATCTATAGTTTTTCCTCTGTGCCTTCTTTTCTACGTGACTTCACGCCTGACTAGCTGTTGTAAATTCCACACTTGCCCGTCATGATCAGAAGACAGCGTAGGAACAGATGTACCACTCACAGATACACTACATCACATTTTGCAGACAGAGCATCCTATCATTTGTCATCACTGACAGCTTGATTAAAATAAAGAACGAGACAAGGGAGTTGTGATTTAGTCAAAGGGTTTACTATACACCGTTATTCAATTACACCTCATGTTCTTATGTTGCTGTCAGATTTATGGGCAACTTAAAACTGTTCAACATGTTCTAATACCTTATACACAACGTCAAGAACACAAGAGGAAGAGAGGGAAAAATGACAAGATTTGAGAGGATAAATGATGATAGACAACTTTTTGCTTGTGAGAAGGTCAGCTGAGGATCAGGCATGAATCAATATAAACAATTAAAACACATTGACTAAAATGTTCATATGTTTGGCATTAATCTGAAACAATCTGTGCATGACGAGCAAATAGATTATCAATTAGCATTCACAAAACGAAGTTTTAAAATTTAGATGAATTTGAGCAGCAAAGTCTAAGTGAGATTCATCTCTTATTTGCAGTGACTGAATATTGTACTTTATAATAAAAACCATCCATCATCTGGTCTGAGTTCAGGCTTCTGAAATAGTCCAGTTCCCTTAATTAGACAGAAGCAAAACAAGCTGTCAAGTTACTCAACACAGATGAGCAGCTACAAAGTGTATGTTTGGAATTTTTACAAAAAGCGGGGCCAGCTGTGGCTGACTGGTTAGAGCAGTCATCCTCCAATGAGAGAGTTGGCAGTTCGATTCCAGCACCATTTAGTCACGTGTCACTCATGTTCCTGGGCAAGATTTTGTACCCTTCATTGCCTCTGATGTGTGTCCCATCAATGTATGAATGTGATTTGAAGCACTGATTAGTGTTTACAGAATGATTTACCCAGATTAGCTTAGTAAATGAGGGCACCAGTTGTGTTGTAAAGCACTTTGAGTATCCTGGTTGGACAGAAAGGCACTGTGTAAGTACAATCATTACAACCATTACATTTTTAGAGAATGAAATCCCTTTCACAAACAGGTTCATTATGGATTAAATCAACTATAATTTGTGGAAAACTCTTAATTATTTGCCTCTGTGCACACCCATGACATTTAGCTCAACACATTTTATCATCTAGCAGAAAAATCCTTATTTACACTCTTTTTTTGTTGTTTTTACCGAATGTTTAGTTACTAATTCATGTAAGTAAACACTTTGTTCCCTTTCATTTTGCTCAGTTGTTCCAGTTTGTTTTATTGTGATCTGTATGCTGGGGGAAGTGATTATTCACAGAAAATGTATTTGCTGGATAATGTTGAAATGATCCAGCTGTTTTAGGTGGTTCTCAAAAATAATTCAAAGCAGCAGCAAGTAATTTTATTTTGAGAGCTAACTGCATCTTAACATTCAAGAAAGAATAGTTAATTCAAGAAAATGCAACTGCAAAGGAGGAAGCTTCCAGTGAAGGGACTTTCACCCACAGCCTTGAGCAGAATTGGCAAAGTAAGAGTAATGACACTAATTTAATGTTTAGGTTTTACAAAATAATTCTAACTAGACAATTGTGGATAAGCTGGACAAATATGAGGTGTGTAGGAAACAACTGCGCCGGCCAGTTTCACTGCTGTTGGTTTGTGTTCAGTCACCCCTCATACAAAGAAGGCTCTTGGATTAGAAGTAAATCATCTTCAGACCACAAATAAATTAAACTCTTTAAGCGTTTGTCAGGATCAGTTTTCAACACTTAACCTCTAACCACTACAGTAAACTTTAGTTTGCGTATAGACAGCTGAACATGCAAACATTTAGGTTCTAAATAAAACTTTGATTATAATTATTATTTTTTTCTTAGGTCGAGCCATCAAGCATGTGAAAGAATCCGTTTTCACTCAGGCGGAAGGCGCCAGGAGAGGCGTTCCAAAGGTCCTGGTGGTTCTGACAGATGGACGTTCACAGGATGATGTCAACAAAGTCTCAAAGGAGATGCAAATGGAAGGTGCACATTTTATTCACTAAATAAAATAATAATTCAATAATTCAAATTATAAAGCTATTGCCCACTGCCTTTTCTGCTGGAGTTTTAAACTAAAGGCATCTTATGAGTAGGAATAAAGTTTTAGGCATTTTGATCAAACTTTGAAAATAAATTCATGGATACTCTTACATGATATTGGACAATCTGTTTGCGCTTGGATTATATGATGTAATTCTGAATAATTCTCAACTACAGCTACATCAAATTCTAAATGAATCTCTGTCCAATTAACTTATTGTCAGAATTTTGTGTTAGCTGTGTGTAATCTGACTAGTGGTTGGTGAGATATTTTACTAACAAATACACATAAATGTGCACAAACGAAAGCATTTTGACAGCATGTGATAATAAATATTGTTAAAATAATTCATTATTAAGTATCTGAATGTGACGTGTGGTTTACTGACTGACGTGTTTATTGGTTACAGTTCAGTCAAAACAGAGCAGATTCTCATTCTGACACGCAGTTAATAAATGATGTCACTGTATGTGTCACTGACTGAACTTCTCTTTTTTCAGGCTACATCATCTTTGCAATCGGCTTTGCAGATGCAGACTACGGCGAGCTGGTGAATATTGCCAGTAAACCCAGTGATCGGCACGTGTTTTTCGTGGACGATGTGGATGCTGTGAAGAAAATAGAAGAGCAGCTCATCACCTTTGTCTGCGAGGCGGCCACTGCCAGTAAGAAGCACATTTAGAACACCAAAAACTTACAGTCACCTGAACTCCAACACTGATATGGAGAAAGTTATTATTGAACTCATCATCTTCTTTGTCCTGCAGCGTGTCCATCCGTGTTGATGAGCGGTAACACAATGGCAGGTACCAAACTAGTAGGAATGATGTGTCGTCAGTGAAGTATGCTTGATCTATAGAACTCCAAGGAAGAGAAAATATTTTCAGTTCTATTTCTTTTTCTTTTTGGCTTTTTTACGTCTATGTCATAAAATTTCCACTGCTAAAATACAGCTGATAATGTTTGATCCACCTGTGCTTACTGGTGTTGATGATGATAATGACGGAGGTACTGCTTCAGGTTTCAGAATGATGGAGAAGTTCGGCCTGGTGGAGAAGGAATACAGCACAATCGCTGGAGTTTCTCTGGAGCCTGGTTCCTTCAACAGCTACCCCTGTTACAGGTTACACCAGGATGCTCTGGTGCTACAGCCCACAAGGTGAGGAAGAACACACATGGGAGAGTCCACCAAGGTACATGACATGCTGCTTCATAGGATTTATTTATTATTTTTGCTTCATTTGGCGGGCAAACGGAGCTTCAACGCATCGTCTTTTAAGAACAAAATTAGCCAAATAGTCAGATAAAACCTCCAGTCTCACTGCTTATTATTATTATTATTATTGCAGCCTGCAGTTAAAGCTATTATTCATCCTTAAATAGACAGAAGAATGTTTAATTTCAAATAGTTCCAAACTTGGTTGACAACCTTAACTGAGATTGGCGTGTTTTTTGATTCTTTTTATTTCGGTCCAAATGTAAATGAAATGCAACATTAAGATACTTTCAATAGTTTTTTTTTTTTTGTTTTTTTTAATCCACACAAGTTAATCTGCGCTTTTCTACAGGAACATTAAAAGCTGTTTGTACCAAAACTGAGCCGGAGCTTTTAGTTTGCTTCAGTTGGGCTCCTGTGATATTTTCCTCCCTGGGATGTTGTCATTTTATGAGCTTTTTCCATCTTTTCTTGTCAACAAGCGGAAATTTTACTGTCCTGTTGTGTAATTGTACCACTTTTGAAAGGAGTCTGCTTCGAACAGTCTGAAAAGTTGGAGGCAACATTTAAAACCGACACGCTCTGAGGCAATTACTCAAAGGGAGCTGTGATCAAAAAGAGGTTTTGGTGCTTAGAATCGATGTGAGGGAAGCAAAAAGCAGCAGCCAAAAACAGACAGGTTGAACTTTTAAAACACCTCCAGGAGTTGTGTGGCTTTAAAACACATCTAACTCTGGTGTGTGTGTGTGTGTGTGTGTGTGTGTGTGTGTGTGTGTGTGTGTGTGTGTGTGTGTGTGTGTGTGTGT
>JAVKLF010000042.1:13289731-13300771 GCA_034783495.1 Millerichthys robustus
TTTCAGACAAAATTGGCAAATTAATCTTAAAACAAGTGGAAGACTTTTTGAAGATTTTTGCTGTTTTATTTCCAACTTTGAAAATCCAACAAAATGTGAAAGTAATAGATGAATACAGTTAGAAGTAGTTTCAACTTTTGTCATTTAGTTCATGAATTAAACTAATTAATTGGTGTTTTAGAGATATCAAATGCATCTGAACTTGAAATGAAATTAGAAGGCAAACAGAGAATAAAACAATCTGATCATTAGTTTAATTAAATCCTATTTTTTTAAAAAGGGCATCTTTTAGAAATAGCTGTTAATTAATCAAGCTTGTGTATTATATTATTTCTTTTCCTTTTAATCTCCGCTATAAAGAGTGGTGCAGATAATTACCCCAAACATTCTTCGCTTACTTCCATGTTTACGTTCTCAGTCAGATCCGATGTAAGTCTTTTTCCTGTCTCACAGCAGGAGACCTCTTTAGTTTATGTTTCTCACTGTATTGATTTTCTCAGCTGACCTGATCAGCAATGTCTGATTTGATCCAGACACAGCTCAATAATGAATATCAGTCACCAATCAGCCTCAGAAAAACAAGGCATGCTGAACCTGCCATCTGCCTTTGTTAAAATGTAACAGTGCCTGTGCTGTTTTAGGTCCAAAATGGAAATTGGTCTCTGAAATCAAATTGTTCTGTTAAATTATAAGATCTGTGTTTTCTTTTCCTTTCATTATTGAGTGTTCGTGTTTGAATCCAACCACAATTGCTTGATTGCATCTGCTGGAAGCAAATATAAAAATTTTTGTGTAGGTTTTTGTTTTACCTTCACATGTAATGTAGGTTCACAAACCAATTTGACATACGGTAGATTTCAGCCAGCAGTTTGAACACTTTAAACATTTTATTGGCAATAATGAAAACTAAAATTAAATGATATTGATTTTTTTTTAAATAAAAAATAATAATAATAAAAAAATCTGGAGTTTATCTTCACAATAAGAAACACAACTTACTGTATGAAATGCAGTTTATCCGTTATGGCTGATGTCTTGATTTTACATAAGCATGTCTCCTCTCATATTTCTCACTGAATAACCCTTCTGGCAGAAGACTTTAGTGACTACCTGGCTGCCTCCTGGTTCCCAAGAGAAACTCGTCTAAGCAAACACAGAAGGAGGATCTATAACAAATGAGCCAATGATCAGCAGATGTGGGTTGTTTGGTCCCTGGATAAACCTCAGGACCGAGGAGTCAACCCAGAGTTTATAGCTGTAGACTCTTACGCTGAGTCATAGGAGGATTATTATAAAGAACTTGAAAAGAACAGTTCCAGTATTTTGAAGGGGTGCTTTGTGCAACAGTTTTGAACAATGCATTAGATAACTCTTTGAAAGATCTAAGTATGAAGAAATAAATTAATTCTGACTGAGGTTTTGAGTTTAGTCAGAGAAGGGCCAAAATCAAAGTGGCTTGCTTCCATCCATTCCATCCATTATTTTTACCCTTTAACCTTCAGGAACTAGGCCGCAATATGCCTGTATGTACAAGCTAAGTACCCTGTGTGTTCTTACCAGCAATCACCCAATACATACAGGGCTATAATATTTTTTTCTATCAAGGTTTAGAAGCTAGTATTCACCTAAATCTCTGTTAAATTTCAAAGATTGAAGATCAGCATTGAGCTCTTTATATTCCATTGATATAAAAGGTGTTGGATTCTTCTTTTGTTACCATATTTGATTGTTTTAGAAACAATTTAAAAAGCTAAGCTTCTAGAAAATTGTGTTTCTGATCCTTTTTCAGGGTGGACCGGGCATAAGAGGAGCCAGAGGAGACAGAGGGGAGCCAGGAGTCACGGTTTGTGATATGTGTTTTAATTCATTTAACACATTTAGTTTCTGCAAAAGCACAAAATAAATCTCAAACCTTTCACTATGCTGTGTTTTGAACCAAGTAACCAGGATAAAATCACCCCAGGAGCAAACCTAATCAGGAGTTAAGACCAGCAAACTGTTTGAGCCCAATGTAGTAAGAAATAAGAAAACAAATTTGTTTGCTCAGCTGTGCATTCTGGAATTGACATCATCAGTTTTAGGGTTTTAAATGAAAACTTTTTTTTTGAGACCTCAACCTCAACCTGTAGAGATTTGTGACTAAACATTGTAAAGTTCAGACAGAAGGGAAAAGATTTAGGATAATCATAATGAAAAAATAAAGGAAACCCAAAACACATGATAGTTTTCAGCTTGTAATCTGCATTGTGGATATACTAATAGGTTGATGCTAAAAGGCAAAAAAAAGTAAAATACCTTTTAGAAAAGAGCATTTTTATCAACTGACCTGATTATGAAGTATTTTACTTTATAACGTGAAATAGGTTTGAGTTGAACAAAAAGGTCAAAATTTGGACAGTTTTGTTTAGGTGTCATTAAAATGTGATTAATTACAGGAAATACTTGTCCAGTTGGACAATGTGTATTATGTATGTATTATTACAATGTATTACATGATTGTGAACACGTTTGTTTTGAATGTGATTACTTTGTTCTCACATTTGTGTTGTTGCCAAGTTTTCTTTATAAGTTTTGATTTTTTTTTTATGAAACAAGCTTCTCATTTAACACTTGCTTTTTAAATCTTACCAATATGTTGGAGTTCATTTATTGGGGAATCAGACAAAAGAAACAGATTAATCTTGTTTTGAACTATATAGAAAAATTGTTGTCATATTTTGATGGTAATTTTATTTTGTTTAACATAAGATGTTTCAAGTCTTGTATTTTTTATTCTTCATTTTTTTACATGAAAATCATAGTTTTTTAATTGATGTTGCAAATAGAAAACATATAAACTCGATCTGTAAGGCTAAACAGTAGAACAATAAACAGTCAGTGACTGTTCTGGCTTGTAGCTTCCACTAAACTTGTGGTTTACAGAACTTTTTTTCTGGATCCTATTGCAGGAACTCTGTCTACACTTTATACATTTTAATAAAAATGAGCTGCTAACATGAGTTTAACCTCACTGCAGATGGATAAAGTTCCCAAATTTATTTCCTAATACTTTGTTGTAGAGGCAGCCAGTGGTGTAAAGGCTCCAGGGATGCAGCAGCAACTTTGATTGGAGGTTAAACTTAAAAAATATTATGTTGAATAAGTTCACCTCAAAAACAGAGAACTAAAAAAATTATTGTGCTTTTGTTAATCTTGTACAAGTATGTAAGCACTGTATATATTAAATTACATATATATACTGTAGATCAAATTACATATTCCTTGTTTAAATTTGTCTTTGTCTGCGCCACAGAACGTTGGTGATCATGTGATTCACTGTCCCTCTGAGTGCGTTTCCCTCTGTTAGCCAAATATCTCAACTGGACAGGTTTTAATGAAACTCTTAAAGTAATCATTAGACGTATGTCTACAACTAAATAATTTTTGGTGTCAGAGCAATTCAAGATGCCCACCACAGCTAATCAAACTTAGCAAACACAAAATGTCTGAAACTCTGTGTATTTTACAGAATTGTGCTAACATTTTGGTGTGAATATACCTGAGAGACATCTCCAACACATACACCACCAACAAAAACACAAGATCTTTGAAACTTTAGCATGCAAGGCAGCAGGTGATATGCATCATTTGAAGGATCGTTAGTTTCATTTCTTTCTGTTTTGGTTAAACTTGGACAAATTCCAGGCTGATGTTGGAAAAGTGTAACAATTAAGTGAAATAAAGTCAAAAAAGTGTTTGAGTAATGTTAGCTTGTTGACTTTTACTAGTAATAATAATCATTTTAGCTTATTTACATCTGAGTTTGATTTAGTAAAGTTCTTACTTTCTTGGAAAATCTCTGTTTTAAGATTTACACTGTGTTGTATTCACAGGGACCTCACGGGCCTATGGGTGAAATTGGCCCACCTGGACCTTCGGGGCCTCCTGGTCCTCAGGGACCCAATGGACTCTCCATTCAAGGACCCCCAGTAAGACTGTATTTTATGTTTCTGGGGTAAAATGAAATTTTCTCTTTTTGAGACATTAATGTGAAAATGGATAGGTCCTCTGTGGTCGGTGCTGCTGTCCTGTATTCCAGAAGATGTGGGTTTGAGCTCAGGTTGTGTCAGGAAGGGCATCCAGCATCAAACAACTGCCAAATCTTCCATGTGTCGTCCAGTAGCTGTAAAAAAAATCTTGAAGACTGGAGCAGCTGAAAAATAAATAAAGAATATGATCAAAAATAAAACAGTTTTGTTAAAAAACAAAGAACTTGGATCCTAATATTAAAAGTCTACAGTTGACCTTTTTACAGATTCTGATGTGCATAAGCAAAATCAAGCCCCTTATTCCAAAATACATTCATGGCTATTTCAGGGACTAAAGGTCAGCATTCAACTTTAATGTTTTGGTCCTGTACGTCTGTAATCGTATTATAAAAATATTTTATAATACGAAATATTTTATTGCTATTTTACGCTTTGACATCGAAATATCTTAGGTCTAGGTCTTGCATGTTTTGCTTGATGTTAATTAAGTTGCGTTACACTGAAACTGAACTGTTGGCTAAACTGTTTCTTCCATTCTGGAAGATGTTCACACAATGAGAGTCTGTCCAAACACCAGAGAAAATGAGGAAAGTCGAGATGTTCCTCAAACAGGTTTTCCGACATTTGTAAGTTTATGTTTAACCTGGATCCTCCTGATGCTGTTATGGGGACTTGGGGTGATCCAACAGGTCTGAAGTCAGTGTCTCTGGAGTTTTGGTAGCTTCTGGTGAAACCACGAGTCTTTTAGAGATCCAGTGACATTTTTTTTCTTTTGAGGGCTCTCGTGGGGAGAAAGGAGAGAGAGGAGAAATCGGACCAGCGGGACCAATGGTACGTACAACACCCAGAAGGTCAGATTATTAGCAGTGAATTGTGTAATCTGCTAACAGATCTACCATCCACAGCAGTCATAACATCATAACATGACATCCTTACTGACAGTTCTGACATGGTTTAGGTTTGGATTTTAGGCAAACTGAGGTTTGGGGACAAATCTTGATGAATAGTAAATAAATAAATAAGGAAACTAGCTGGTTCGAAGAAGCCCAGCTGATTTTATATCATTTTAATCTGTTTGTGTAGATTATGTAAAAAACATTCACCTTAAATATTAGAGGGACTGACAAATGTGAGACGTCTTTATTCAATAAGAACAATCATTCTAATGGGGACTAAAATCTATTTGTTCATCTGTTCAAAGTACTTTTATCCATATCTGTGTTCTGTCACGGTCACCAGAATGTTCCATCCTCTGGTTAGTAAAAATAAAACAAAGGCATTTAAAAAAAATAACCCCTCTTTGTAGAAGAGTGTTGGTAGACATGCACCAGGACGCAGACACAGAGCTGTTTAATGAAGTCGCTGAGATGTGAATAATTATTAACAGCATCTTCATTATTGAGCAGTGAACCAATAAAAATAATACTGGATTGATTTTCTGGTGTTCTCCAAAGGAGCCCTGCATGTCAGCAAAGACCGAATCAATGTTTAAATAACTCAGCATCAGACAACAGTGGGATTTTTCTTGTCCTCAGAAGATAACATACTTTACAGCTTCTATTCTAAACTTATTTGTAATAACGTTTCGTAACTTCTTTCTTTCTGTGATATTGTTTTTTGCTGCTCTTCCACACACGATACTACTCTGTTTTGTTTTGCCTCAACCATTTAGTTTCTTATTATCTCTCTCAATGAAAAATTTGAAATGCATTTGTTTGCCTTTCATCACTTTGTACTTTTATTGCATATTCTTGCTTTCTAAATTGTCAAACATTTGACAGTTTTTTGATATCTTGGCTAAAGTTTTTAGTTACTCTCCTTTGCCTGCCTGTTGCATTCGAGTCCTGTCCACAAATCTGTAACAAAGAACATGTCTCTGAGTGTTTCCGTCTCGTCTCCATAAATCCTCCAACAGACTTTATATTCAATCCTAACATTTAAGATCTTTACCTCCAATGTCTTTCAGGACAAGGAACTCTCAACAGTATGAGTATGAATTTACAAAATGGGTGGATTAAAAAATGTTTGAAAGTAGATTTAGCTGCAGTAAAGTGTTGCATGTCGTGCAGTAAAGGTGCAGACGTTCACATACCGAAGAACTGTTCTGACAGACGTTTTGTCATGTTTAGAGGATTGTAGATTAAGAGTGCACACAGAAGCGGGGAGTTGCAACTAAAACTTAGGATTTTATTAGCAAACTGCAAAACAAAGGCTGTTATGGCAGCAAACAGTGCAGCCTTACTGCTGACAGCCACAGAAGACAGGATATTGCCAGATCACCACACGCCAGAAACATAAAGACAAACTAATGAATGGAAACCACTGACACCTGTGCAGGGACAAACAGGATCAGGTGCAGGTGGGTGTAGTAGAAACAAAACTGAATCTAGGACAGACTAACCAGAAATACATTGAAACAGAACAATATATGGAATAAATACTAAACAAAAGCATAGATCTTGACAGCTCTAACCCTGCTGAGCACATTAGCATTTTATTTCTTGCCATGTACAATTTGCATTTACAAGGAATTTGATTCAGTCTTTCTGTGCAGCAAAAATACTAAAAATCATTTTGTTAAGATCAATGAGGAGGTAAATCTTACACACTGATTGGCCTCCAGAGAACTTTGTTCTCTGACAGGATGCTGCGTTCCTTCAGCCATTAGTACTTCAATGACCTTTAAACATTTTCATTTTGATTAGTTATAGTTATTGTAGAACCAATTTAATCAAAGAGGTGGTAATGCTGGTTTTACATTTCCATTAAAGAAAATTATATTTAAATGCTTTTGGTTGTTATGTTAATGTACGTAATGTGACTGTTTTGGTCCTTTAAGGCTTTATGTGTTGTTTCGCTTTAAATTTGAATCAGTAAATCATTTTTGTTTGCAAACTAAAGTTATGTGAACATTTAATAGGTCCAGGACTCCGGATGTATAATTCACACAATTTGTTTCTACTAGATCTGTTTTAATCTTTGAGAGGAACAACAATGGCTCCTCTCACGAGGCAACAAGCACTTGTCTATACAGATAGCTCTAATGCTAATGCTTTTTGATCAAGCATTATCCAGCTCTCTTTGCCTGCGTGGTCTCGTTAATAAAAGCATGCAGTGCTGTTCTGGGTACTGAGTAATTATGGGTTTTTGTCCAAGAGAAGATTATGAATGGATGTGTGCTGCAAAGGGGAATTATAGTAGCTTCTGTGGCTCCTTCAGCAATGAACAGGGGACTGAAGAGAATATCTCAATTCTGAAGCATCAGTTATCTTTCCTCCACCAGTTTCTTTCTCTCTCTGCGTTTCCTGCTGCAGTAAATACAATGTAACCTTGTCACCAGTGTCCTCTCCACCTCTGTATCAATTTGTTGGAGAAAAACGCAGCTGTGGTGAATAGAAAGCAGAGTGTGTACGTTTAGGTTAATCTTTCTCATCTTTCATTTTCAGTCTGTTATTAGTTTGCCTGTGTGCTTGCGATATGGATCAGTTAATATTTTTTGTTTTGGCCCAGAGAAAAATATAGGCGTATTTTATGAGTGTGGTAATACGTTAGACTTGTCTTTTTGTAGATTTGCTGCAGATGTATGTGGTTTCCTCTTCTAAGCTCCCCATCTTACTCAGCATTTAATCTGAGAAACTGTGAGCTGTGTGAGTGTGTAGAAGTGTGAGCATTGCTCTGCAGCAAAGTGATCCCAAGGCTAATGTGATGTATCAAAATCACCTGAATAGTTGAATTATAGTTATCTCTCTCTCTCTCTCTCTCTCTCTCTCTCTCTCTCTCTCTGGCCTTCCTGGTCTATTGTTCAAAATGTCTGGTGAGAAATGGTGAAAAATCAGATATCAACATAAAATTCATCCACTTGGATTTACTTTAGCATAATTAGTTTTATATAATTTCTATAAATTTGTTCAACTGAACTGGCGGGGGCTTCATTGATCCCACTAGGGGTTTCAATTTTAAATAAGAGTTGTCAAACGACTGCGTATGCCCTCTTAGTTTGATTGACATCCTTTTGACCAACTGCGCCGGCCTATGGTCTCTTCAGTGTAAAAAAATATCAGCTGAGTTAAACCACAAACTACTTATTGTTACAGTAATTTGAATTCCACAAGAACATCATGTAATTTAATTTAGGTACATATTTTCAAGGCATTTTAGGCATTGTTTGGTGGGGGGACTGTTGAGGGATTCAAAAGTCTCAGGACACCCTTTTAGTTCAGAAAAAAAGGGGGAAATTAAGTATCTGAATAATCCAGCACTAAATGAGTAAAAGGGTTTATATTTTAGACTGAGCCCAGAACATGGCCTCCATCTTGGAAACAGCCATATTGGATCAAGACAAGTTTTTCCAAAGAAAGGCTCCTGCACCCATTACTTGCTGAGGTTTTCAGATATGTCATATTGCCTTTTCTTTTGGAAATCAAAGGTCTTCTTGTGACTATTGACTCACCCTGTACAAATGTTTGCATGTAATTTATAGACAAGAAACTGAGTTTTAAAAAAATAACAAATGTTTTATGTGATTACAAAAAACTTTCTGTTTTTGAATCTACCCAAATTTTGGAAACAAAAAGAGTATTTCACCTTTTTGAAGTGGTGTTCTGTAGAGTTGTTAGCAGTCAATATCTTGCCTGCACGGGTTATCAGTTAAATTTATCAGGTAGAAATTCTCTCAGTAGAGGGACTTGCTGCTGCCTTTAAACAGCTTTAACCTACATATATTATACTGGTTAATGTGAACACCATTTTATACATTATTACACTGCCATCAGTCTAGCCTTGGATGATTATTTACACTGAAGGCAGATTCCTTCTGCTATCCAAAACCAGCTGCAATCCGTGAGAAGCCTGTTAGATTAAAAGCCTAGCATTTTTGCAAAATGCTAATTGCTTTCCACCTTATGTGCCAAAGTTTTAGATCAACTTCTAATTAAATTTAACATATTTTGGGTAAAACTTGTAAATATGTGAAATCTCTACTATCATATCCATCAGTAAATTCGACTGGCTTATGGCCATTTTGTTTTGGCTAAAGTCAGTTGGCTGTGGCGGCCATATTAAATCATGTTGACTCCAAAAGTTAATCAGTTGTAAATGTTCATCAAATTACTTTCTGAGAGTTACATAAAAATTTGGTCCTCTGCTTCATGATTTTTACAGACAAACACACACATGAACAGAAGTAAAGCATCACTGCATCTTGCCTTTGGTGGTAAGCTGTTTAAAAAACTGTGTATATAAAGTTTAACCAGGCAGAGACTACTTGATGGAAAGGGAACTTGGCCTAAAAACATAACTTTTAATGGCAGTTAATGTGCATTCTGTTTTATTTCTTTTTTAGACCTTCTTATTTTACCATCAGTTAATTTGTCTAGTTACTCTTGAGATATCCCGGTTTCTAACAAAAGTTTCACATGAATTGCTGCTGCTAACGGACCACAGACTAAAAATGCCTTTAGTGTAAATTATAGCCGAGGCCAAAGTGATGGAAAAGTAAAGTTTTGAACTGTTTGCATAAATCGTAACAAACCTTTGCGACTAAAGCTGTTTTAATACAATAGCTGTCCATTTTCACTGCAGGTAAGATGTTGATTACTACGTAACTGCAAAGAACACTACTTCATAAAATTACAGCTGTTAATTTCATCTTACTGTATCATACTTTTTGTTGTATTTCTTAAAAAAGATATTCAAAAATTATTACTCTCATTACTTTAAGAATGAAGTCTATGAATTGGTATTAAAACAAATTAAAAGCTCCTATAAACCTGCAGAGTTAAGGTGTTACTGTAGGCTTTGGGTACATGTTTGTTTTTTCATAGAAACAAGGTTTTCTGAAAGTGTCCGGGTTAGACATCTTTTGATTTGCATAAAAATAAGTTTGACAAAGTCAATTCAAACAAAAACAAATGTCTAAATGTGTGGAAATCTGCAATCTTTAGAAAGGACTTATTTAATATCTGATAGTTGCATTTTGAACAATATGTTATTAATGTGGAGTTAAGAACTCTATTATTTTATGCTTTAATAGTTTTAAAGTCTTACATTTTTTTGGTTTTACTTCATCCTGTATTTTGAGCAGATTTTTAGGTAAATTTCTGTTACTTTTGTTTGTTGAAGTTTGCGGAATATGTGATTGATAAAAACAGGAGAGCTCCCACTCCAGATGACGTAGAAAACAGTGCATCAGCCAACATTTGAGCAGCAGCACATCGTTAATCACACCAGGCCTGTCCTCAGCAGCCCCGTTCTGTAATTTGTAGAAGCGTTAACGGTGTTAGCTGTCCTGTTTTATGAGCCTTCCACTCGTACTTACGCAGAGATAAATCACTTCAGCACCTCGTCTGTGACTGTTCTTTGTTGCTGGTTGGGTTTGACCTGTAGGGAGGTGGATGAAGGTGAAATGGGGCAGGAGATGGAGCAGCAGGGTCTCCTGCTGGTGTAAAACACCATCCGTGTCCAGACGGTTAAAGAGCTGTTCTCTCTGTAAATCAACTTTATGTCCACCGGTGTCTAAGGATTGTTGAGCAGGACAGGAATAAAAACGTAACTGTTTTGACCTTGAGTTCACTGTGTGAAAAGAGTAATTGTTGAGACAAATTTACGGCGCTGTGCAAAAGTTTTACGCCAACCCTACTTTCTTTGTATTTTGCTTCCAGTCCACTGGATTTTCTGGTAATTTTTCAGTTTTTTTGTTAACTTTGGCTGCTTTTTCTTTTATTTGAACTTATTTTAACTATTCTATACCTGTTCATGACTTCATATTTTGCAGTTTGGGCTTAAAGGATAAGGAAAGTGGAGTCAATATTTTATATTTCTAACTTATTTTGGTGTATTTAATACATAAAACATCAAATTAGGGGGATGATTTGTGTCTTTATGACAGGCTGCTGAAAATCAAATGTCTAAAGATGTAACTTAAATGACTTATGTTGTCTGCTTTGTGTGTGTGTGTGTGTGTGTGTGTGTGTGTGTGTGTGTGTGTGTGTGTGTGTGTGTGTGTGTGTGTGTG
>JAVKLF010000042.1:13311117-13323563 GCA_034783495.1 Millerichthys robustus
TTCATCTGAAGCCGCTGCTGCCGGTTTAATCAGGAGGAAAAAATAGTATCATTTTGTTTTTAACCAGCTTTTGTAACATAAACCCAAATATCTGACTGCGCTAAGAAAATTCATCACGGATTCACGCGACCGAAGGCTTCACAGCTCGGAGGGCAGAACTTTAGGCGCTCTTCGGTGTCTCGCTGTGAAACTCGAGGGCTGTGCATCTGGAAATATAATGCTCCATCCATCAAGATCAGCCTTCGCAAAACTTTTTAGGACTAACTTTTTAAACTGGGAAGAACATAAAAGATTTCTCGAACATCTCAAATTCACTCTTTGACTGACCCTCGTTGTTGCCAAAAATCATTCCAGTCGTCACCAGATGGACGAGTCCTAGAGATTGTGAACGCTCACATAAAGCCTCCTGCGACACCCCCACCCCCACCACACACACAAACACACACACACACACACACACACACACACAGAAACAGACTTTAAATATGCTTTTTTTCCCCAGTTATTAAACCACCTGAGAGTCTTTTATTCAAATATCTCTCCTAACTTGATAGCAAGCAGCCCTTTGTCTTCCAGTTATCTGAGCAGAAAAACCCATCAAACCCATTGGGGGAATGTATTATGAGCACACATTTGACTGTGAAAGGGGAAAATTACCATGAGTAGTCCTCCCTCAGCATCTCAAACGTAATATTTTGGGCAAACTCTACATGACAAAAGGGGAAGGCAGTTTGTTCTGATCAAATGATAACTCTTGAATTACATGAGCATTAGTTATTATATCTACCTCCTTCCATTACGCTTTGTCTCCTTCATTTATCCTGGGTTTTTTCCTGTGTCCCCACGATAAGACGGTAGACGTTTATGTACCCAGGAGAACTCGGAAGGGGAACACAGAAGAGGTCCAGAATGAGACTTTTATTGTTGAAGCCTGCTCTTTAATTCAGCGGCTGTGTCAAACGTTGGCAAGACCCTTCTATCATCTGCGCTGTAATACGCATCTAATTTCCCAGGCCAAACACACATTTATATCCCTCTCAGCGCATCAGCTGTTACGCAACTAGACAGTTGGTGGTCAAGGTCGTTTTCCCCTCAAGATAAACAAGCTTTTTATTCAAAAAGCTGCGACGGCTTTCGAATAAAGTTGTTACAACGTATATTTATCACATCAGCACACAGTTGCCAGGAGATATCAGTCTTTTTATATGCCTCTGGTTTACAATGAGTTTGACTCGGCTGTGCACAAGCTTGGCAGGTTTTTGAGTGACTGTGTGCGTCGCGAGCAGATACGCATCTCGTGGGTTTATGGCGATGACAGCAGCGAGAGGCAAATTCATTCAAAGCACAGATGTCGGTCTTAGTTTGTGAGCTCATAACTTTGGGGCTCATTGAGTTCACTTTGTCAGAACGTGAATGCTTTCAGTGACCTCTGTAAATTCAAGAAGACAAGAATTGAGTAATGAGTCTGTCAATAAAGGCTGTTTCTGAGGGACCTACCCTTGTTTGATTTCTGTCCCCACCACTCTTTGATTCTTTGTTTCAGGGCCCGGCTGGTACCAAAGGAGATAAAGGAGAAAGAGTAAGTCTTTTCCACTTCAGCCACTGTTTGAGCAGATTAAAATTAACCGCTCCACTTTGCTGTATAAAACACAGCTCCTCGCTCTCTGTTCACACCCTTGTTTTGAAGTAAATTGCATTACGCTCTAACAGGGCCACCATCCGACTACCGCACAAGCCCGCGGGTTTATTTCTCGTCCACACCCTCAGGCTCAGTTAGAACAAAATCAAATTAGATGAGTGTTCGTAGCTCAGCGGTGCAGTCCCTGGGTTTTTGCTGATGCAGCAGTGCTGAGGGCTTGGGAGGCACGCTTCTTCGCCGACTCGAATCACACCTGAATTCCAGCAATGCTTCTTCTTTTCATCAGCTGTTGGGGTACATTTGCTTCTTGCTTTGGGTTAATTATTGTTTCGAGACTCAACATAAATGCGTTTTTGAAAAACATACCTGACGGGATTTTCCTGCTCAGTGTTGCAGATTTAAAGGAGGAGGTCCAATTCTGAGTGAAGCTGGTGAAAATCTAATTCGGATTCTAAAGAAAGTGTTTTTGCTCTTTAAAACAAATTGGTTTGTTTTACATGACATTAAATAAAATTTGTAAACCAGACAGTCGCAAAATATAGATTTTGAATGAATTGAAAATAACACAAAGTAGAGCAATGCATGCTGGGATTTGTGTGTCAAAGCAGCAAGGATGAACCTGAACTGTGTTTAAATAATAACATAACATAATATCAGTTCTCTTGCTCAAGGACACCATGCAGGCATTGCGGGAATCAAACTTGTGACTTTTAGGTCCTAAGTTGGATGCTCTACCACTGCTCCAATTTATTGATAATAAATATGCTACGTATAATTTATATAACTTAAAGGCACACATAAAGATGGTACTTTGACCTAAATGTTGCTTAGGTGAACAAGAAAAAATATTGTATTCTCATTAAAATAGTACTGGTACTCATTTTGGTACATACTATTGCCTTTATCAGTAGCCAATAGGTAAAATTTTAGATTTTGCAACAAACCACTCCTCCATTTAAAGCATTATGAATAAGACAGGACCTCTGCTCTGTTCTTTTTTTATAAAATAGTTTACTTCAATTTTGAAAGTACACATTATATTGTGTTATTTATCTCAGTTTGCTGTCAATTTTGGCAAATATAAATGTGAAAAAAGTCAGTGCAGATTAAAAGCGACGAGTGCTAAAGTCTTGATACCGGCCTATTAATTTATCAAGCATTGTTCTGGAATTTTATGTTCCAGTTTCTTCAGCGTGGCATCAGCCTGCTGTTTGTTTTTGTTTGTTCAGGGTGAGGTGATGTCCCAATCTGCAGTCAGAGCAATTGCACGACAAGTGTGTGAGCAGCTCATCCAAAGTGAGTAATCAGTTAGTTTTACACAAGAGCAGGCATGATGGAAATTTTCTTCGTTTCTGCAGAGCTTATTAGGGATGTTTTTACTTGCTCAAAAACATAAAAAAAAACATTTTTCAAAGAAATCAGAATGCTGAAAACTCAGATTTTAAGTCCTGTCTCCTTCCTCCTCTACCTGTAGGTTATTTGTCTCGCTATAACTCCATCCTAAACCAGATCCCCCTCCAGTCATCAGCATCAGTCAGAACGGTACCCGGACCCCCTGGAGAGCCAGGTAGGAGAGGTCCTCCTGGTCCTCAGGGAGAGGCGGGCCCACCCGGCAGGCCCGGTTTCCCCGGCACGAACGGTCAGAATGGCCAACCAGGTGAAAGAGGTGAGACTGAAGATGTTTGTAGATGTGTTGATGTTGATGATCCCTCACAATAATTGATATTTTTTGTTATGTTACTACTGCAAGACTTAAAGGAATAGTTTGAATCATTTTAAGTGGGGTGCTGTGGAAAGGATATGAAAAATTAATATCTTACCTGTTGTAGAGAGGTCTTTGAACAACTTTACTTTGGAGAAACTGAGTTTCAGAATTGAACTGCAGCTTTATAACAAGAAAACTGGGTTCAAATCCTGTATAAGTTTGGTGTTTTTTTTTAAACAAACTATGGTGAAATGCCACAATTAGTCCAACCCAAAACCTTTGCTGAGGGTGTTGGTTTTAAGTAAAAAAAATTAAAATTGGGGAAGCAAAAGCATAGGTTTGCACCCCCACTTAAGACAACGGGGAAGCTCCATAGAACAAGCCCTCATGACTTTCACTAAGTGTTAACTCAGTCAAAATAAACTTAGCTTACAAAGGTCATTCAGAAAACTACCTACACCAGGTGAGGTAAAAACTATTCATAACCTGTACATAGAACCCCACTTCAAAAACTCTGAGCTGTTGCATTAGGCACATATAAACACATATAAACTGTCCTGACAGTGTTTGGTGTCAATTTAGGCTCAAATTGTTTCAGTGTCTGAGATTCAGCATTGGCTAGACATAACCTGTCCATAAAACTTAACAGTCTGTAAAATTGTATTTTTATTGTTACCAAAACAACAAAAATACAACAACAGACATAATAATAATAAAAACAACACAATAAAAAAATAACAAATTCTCTAATGTTCTAGTTGACGTGTACCATCCTGCCTGTTGGCTGTGTTTTCATAAATCACTATAAAAACTGTATTTTTTTTAATTCATGAGGTCATTGTTCTGCCACAGAGTCTTTAGTGGACAAACAGGGTTTATGAGTTTCTGTCCTCACCACTGAAACACGCAGCCCACTCTGAAGAACCATATTCTGACACACAGAGGACAAAGAGAACTGAAAACTGCTCAGCGGCTGTCAGGAAGTGTTCAGCGTTGATGTGTCCTCCTCATGGGTTCAAACCTTTGAGTTATTCCAGTAAAAAATATAGAAACTGTAGCTGCTGGTCCACCAAACTCCTATGAACCGCTTTACTGTTTTAAAAGCTGATCTGTAACGGCACGCAGCCAAAGAGGATGTGCTCGGGTTAAAAAAAGGTTGTGCAACGTAAAAGACTAATTTATTTTTCAGTCTCAATTAACAAGTTTGTGGAGATGCTTTAAAGACAAAATGTTTGCCCTAGAAGTTTTATAATTATTATTTGAGGTTGTTTTCTTCTGTATGCAGTAAGGACAACGAGATAGAAAATCCACAGATCAGAGTTTGTGTTCGTCTGTATGATGAATAACAAATGAGGTCATTCAAACAGCTGCGTTACTGAAACATCAGCACAGAACAGACATCACAATTTATCAGACTTGACTGCAGCAGAACTTGTAACGTTCTCAAAAGTCCTTTCAAAAGTTTCTGGTTGTATGATTGTCAGTGCAAACTGAGGTGCAGCAGGTAATAAAGACCTGGAACTCATTCAATTCTTTACAGAACAAAATGAACCTAAAGAACAAAAATTACACTTCTGTATTCAGATTTTGGGCTCTAAGGCCCTAAGGATTATACTGTTTTTATAGGTTTGTTCAATGTTTTTAATTACATATTACAGTATACTATTTAACCAATACGCTGTTAAGTAAAAATACCTTAGGTCTTAACCTTTACCATCAATAAATATCACTAATATATAGACAACTGCTAACAAAATCCTAACATAGTGTGAGCACTGGAAAGGTCAAAAACAATTACAGCTTTGTCTCTTTTTCTTTGAACTCTGTACCTCCAGGTCTACCAGGAGAGAAGGGCGACAGAGGAGGTCCAGGCGTTGGGAGCCAGGGTCCTCGAGGACCACCCGGTCCTCCTGGTAAGAAACAACACGACCTCAAAGACTTTTATTAGACTGAACTAACCGAATCCGCTGCCTGCACCCTCTGCTCAGCCGCAAAGCTCAAATAACATTTTTGAGGTTCTGTAGCTTCTCCCCAAATATGTGAATATTAAACTATTTTGTTCACGGACCTTTTGTTTTTGTTGCTTCCAGCCCAGATCTGCATCGGTTCCACGGTGTTCTTATTGTGTTGCCTCTGAACTAAAGCAGAGTTGTTTCAAGTATTGAAACAGTGAAATTAAATTACCCAGAGACCTAAAGCGATTAGGATTTACTTCACTCCCTATAGAATCTCTGAGCAGAGAAAGAAAGCAGATGTTTTAGACCATGAATATAAATCTTTGTATTGATTTTCTCGAGTGCCGTGTGGAGTTTATGAATATTTGACAGCGTAGGGATTTTCTGTTTACGCCAATCGATACTGACAGAACAAGCCAAGAAACTCCCTTGAAACTTTTCTGATTGAATCACAGTTAAAAACAAAAAGAATAATTTTACATGAACCAAACTTGAGTGTTGGAAAATGGAAGCTTTATTGTGGGATGATCATATTTGCACTTAGAAAAATAAACTCTTAAAATATTGAAGTTGTATTTTTACCGTTGGAGCTTTTCCTCCTGTGAGAACATAAAACCGTCGACCTTGGTGCAAGATTTCAACTGAACTGCGTTAATCTGCTCCTGACCTCAGGCCATTCACTATCAGAGCCTTTAGTCAGAAACAAAAGCATTTAAAGCTGCCTAATTTAGTGAATTTTGTGGTTGTGTTTTGCATGGGCAAGTTATGAAAGGCATGTTCTAGTTCCATGTGTGCAGTTGGAGATTATTAGATTAGATTATTTATCTAGATTATGCACGTTATCTTATTGGCCAACTCTGCTCACATTTTACCCCGCCTCAAATGTCAAAATGTCCCTTCTCATCAGTTTCTTCACTTATCAGCTGAAGCAGGGAGGTGAGCTCTGAGTGGCATCAAGAGTTCAGCCCGTGTGACCCGCTCCAGGGACAGTAGCAGGTGGAGGGTTTAACTGGGGTGGGTACACCTGTCAAACAGTAACACAGGTGTCATAAGTGGAGCGTAGGAAGCTGAAGGGAAGCCGAGCACCACGGCTGAGCAATTACAGACGACTTGTTTTCCACAAACAGTTTGATGCCCAATACATGCAGTGTTGAGTTACAAACACATACTGTTTCATACAGCAGCAAAAAATAAACTATAAATAAATTTTGAAGGATTCTAGGTGGTTAATTTAAAGCATTTGTCTTTTTTTCCTTTACTTAAAATTTGTGCAACACAAACGTGTGGCTCTGCGACTCGCACAAGGTGATTAATTTCTTTATTTACTGCCTTTTATTCAACCAGGCAAATCCCACTGAAATCACAGATCTCTTTTGCAAGTGGGGGGTCTGGTCCTGAAGGCAACCTACGTGCGTGTTTTTGGTCTTTGGGAAGAAACCAGAGAAACTCCTACACAAAACAGAGGAGAACATGCAAACCCCACACAGAAAGACCAGGGATTAAACCCAGGCGTTCCTGCTGTGAGACATCAGTGCTAACCGCTGAGCCGCCACACTGCCGTTAAGAACATCCGGGAACATTTCCATGCAATTTTAAAACTCCCTCCCAAACGCTATTCCCAGTTTGGTTAGCATGTTGAGATACTGACTTAACGGGTAGTCTGAGCAGGACCAAGAAAGCTGCTGCCTTCTTAGAACACTCCAAAAGTCTCATGCTGGTTCATGCAAGCCCATTTTGTAAAACTTCTGTTGCTGTCAGTTTAAAATTATTTGGTTGTTCACTTGGCCTTCCATTATTTGCAAGTGTTAACAGTGGCGGCAGCAGCTAGCTGTAGCACTTTTGGTGCAGCTTGGTGCACTTCCTGTGGGAAAATCATAGTACTAATGGGGGCAATACCAATGCAAAATTAATGATGACGTAAAGGTTTAGAACAACACTCACATGGACTGGTGTGATGTGTTTTTCAATGCAAATGCCTTCGATCTTCAGGTTTGCCTGGTGAAGGACGAACAGGCAGCCAAGGCCCACCTGGTCGGCCCGGTAACCCAGGTACAGCAGGGAGTCCCGGTAATCCAGGAGCCACGGGACCCGCTGGTCCACCGGGATACTGTGATCAGAACTCGTGCGTAGGCTACAACGTTGGAGGTAAATATCATTCAGCTGTTGTTTAATTCGTTACTCCACATTTAGTGTTCGCATTTAATACGTTCCTATGAAGAAACACTTCATGCTTTTACATTTATGTGTTTATATTTTCTTCAGTTTCAAGTTATAAAGGTTTCTTTTAAATAGAAGTACAATTTAAATACTGTGCATGGTTGGTAAAAAGAGGCATCTTAGATGGAGGAGGGAATTGGTGAAGAGTAACTGTGAGATATAAAATGATAATACAAACAGGTTTTGCAGTAAAATATTTATCTTTTAAATAATGTGATCTATATAAGATTTTCTACAGAGGAACTGTAGAGTTCTGCAGAAACGTGGTGTGCACAAATCAGGTTTGGTTCTGGCAGCTGAAGCTGAAATAACATTTGGACTCGAGTGTTTTCTTGAACATTGTTAAAATATGCAGACTTTACAAAAGCCTTCATTGCTGTTTGTTCAGCCATAACCATAATGTGTCCCAGTAATATTAATGTAATTCAGCTTTATTTTTAAATTTAGCAGACTAACCCCAAACATAAAAACTATTTTTACCAGTTTAAACCGTCTGGCCCGGATCTGTCTTTCCATTTTATAAAGCCTTTTTTTTCTTAATGTATAAAACACTCAGATGTTATTTTCACAGCCTCAGATAGCCATCGGAGTGTTACTGTTTCTTGTAAAGGTCTGAGAGAAAGAAAGAGATCTGACTTTTATTGTTGTTCCACTGTGAAGTTTCTTCATTCCTGCCCACACTGAAGGATTAAGGAGCTGATGGGTCAAAGCTATTTGTCTGCTTTGAAATCTAATAAAATATGCTGCTTCACACAGTCAGGTACACACACACACACACACAACATATTTGAATATTCGTGCCGATGAGGCCAATGAGTGCACCGTCTTGAGCCATCCCAGTTCGGACCATGCACGTCTAACAGAATCTGACAAGACGTCCTGGTGATGAATCATCTGTTAAAAGCAGCTGATGGATGAGACATTACTTCATCCATCAAACAAGATTTATTTAAATGGATTCAACTCACAATGTGTGTGTGTTTGTGTGTGTTTGTGTGTGTGTTTTTAAACATCGTGTGATTTAGGAGTCCTGTCTGGTTTTCACAAACTTTCAAGGTTTAAACGCGGCCTTCAGAGACAAATTAGACAAAGTGTGGGATGTGTGTCGTCTGTCTCCTTTATTTCATAGCACAACTTTGTGTTTTTATGTGTAGAACTTTTACTTTAACTTAGGAGTGTTTTTCCAACCAATTAAGCCCGAGATGTTGAGCTCTGGTCCTCAGGGGCCCCGCTGCTGTACTGCATGTTGTAGATGTTTCCCTGCTCCAACACACACGGTGTGTCATCAAGTTCTGCAGGAGCCTGGTAATGACCCGTTCATTAAATCAGGTGTGTTGAAGCAAAGACGAGTTCAAAAACCTTCAGGATGGCGGCCGCCTGAGGACCAGAATTGAATGCCATTGAACTATTATGCTTTTATTTCTAAGATTTTCTTTTCTTCTAAATTTTCACTTGAATATTTGTTTAAAAAAAATTACATTTTGACACATTAACTCTTTCTTTTTTAAAACATTTTAATACATTTTGGTTAGCTCCCTGACAGAACTGTGTATGAGTTTTTTATATTTCTAGAACAGAGGCAGATTCTGGCGCTATTGTTTTCTTCTTTTAGGAACGTTCTGGGCTCTTTGAGAACCTAAAATCTCTGGTGTCTTTGGGTTTTTCTCTGTATATGAGGTAACATTTTCTCTTTTTCTTTTCTCTCCTCCCCTCCACCATGTTCTCTCTCTCTCCGGACGTCTCCTCTTCCTTCTGATCTGAAGTTCAGCAGGATTATGGAAATGATTACTGAGGAGCTTTCTCCAGCCATCTTTCTCTCCTCCTCCTCCTCCTCCTCCTCCTCTGGTCCTCACCTTAGTCTTTGCCTTGTTAAATAAAAATCCAATCAGTCCCTCAAGGCCACCGTGTTTCCTGGGATGGATAAAGCCCTCTCACATTCAGCTCCAAACTTTGCACCAGCAACTTTTAAATTTTAGTTGGAAGTTTCCAAATTAGTTTTCTAACATGTATTTTTTCTTATGGTTTACAAAAACCCTAAACCTGACCCTCATGTGGGTCAAGTGTCTAAAAAAACCTTATTCACATCAGTTTTAACCCATTTAATGCTGTTTGATGGCTGACTTGCTACCAAGACAAAAATGAATTTACTTTCTGTCCTGAACTCCGAACAAAAGCTGCACAACTCTGCCATCACCCATTACACTTCCATTTGTCAACAATTACCCACTCACGCTGCTTTGAGCAACTCTCTCCCTCCACTTTCACCTGCTCTGAGCTCAAATTTCATTAAAACTAATCGCATCTTTCAAAGACGGATCAATTTGTTAAACAATGACAAATAGCTTTCCATTCTGTTTGGCTGCTTTCATTACCGAACGACCCAGCTTTACCTGTGCGTCTCTTATTGCCCTCCTCCCCACCCAAAACAGTGTTTATTGGGATATTTCTAATAACTGGAGAAATGATTACTTTTGAGAACTTGTCCTCAGTTTCTTGTTTCTCATCTGCATGCCTTACATCCCTGCTGTGCTTTTGTTTCTACATTTTGAGCCGATTTTAATTGGTGGTGGTGTTCTATCTAATTTTGGTCCCAGTTTTGGTTTTATTCTCACTCTAATCTGGAAGTATGAACTCAGACCTGATCCTAAATATCCCCACCACTCCAGTCCAACCGCTTCCTCATGGCGACTACCAGCCGTACAGAGAGCAGTACGACCCTGCCGCAGTCGCTTACAGCAACAACCGAGGGGGAGACGAGGAGGACCAGGAGGAAGAGCCTGACCCCTACTACCAAGGTTACCCGTCTCAGTCGGCTTATCACCCAAGCCACTCTGAGGACGTGGAGCTGAGGTCACCGGGGATGGCCGGGAGGTATTCACGTGATGTCATGGAGGAGAGCAAGGAAGCCGGACCGAAGAAGGGCGGACTCACCTTAAGTGCTTGAGCCCTAAAAGCCACAACACACACACACACACACTGACATGGTCATCTCTCCTTTCTCCTGAAACTGTGGTGAGAAGCCCTCCCCTGTCACCCCGTGCATCTCCAGCAGTTTTCCATTTGAAACTATGTAAATATGTGGACTCTGTACATTTGTGTAAAAGGGAAGTCCGAGAAGTGCCTGATCTATGTTTGCTTCGTCCAGTGATAACGTAAGACCCGTTTCTAAAACCTCCTACAGCTGATTTCAGGATTAAAGCCCTTTTTATTGCTGTTGTCGTCACGTGAAGCTGCATGTCTCCCGAGTCTTAAAGTGACTCCAGTCTAACTGGACACGTGCATCTTGTTTTCACTGTAACTAGCCCGAGTATTTTACAGTTGAAATCACTGAGAACAATGACGTCTGTACAGATTGTTAGGTTGAGTAATGACACCCCTGTATTCATGTTGTCTTTATTTCTCTACAGTGTTGTTTAGTTTTTAACTTTTTCTTTAGCAAAACAGTCAGTTTTTTTAAACATGAAATTTCAAATGAGATGCATCTATCATTTTAACTTTTTGTTTTTATATTTGGAAGCTGTTGCAATGCTCCACTCTAGTTTCAGGGTTTAAATACAGCAAAAAGAACATTTACTGATTGTCATGTTGGAACTTTTATTTTATTTTACTCATTTGAACCCAGTCACTGTGGAATATGCTCTGTGATTGAACTATGAACAAGAACATCAAGAGAAAAGAACAAAAAGATATAAAGTGCCCTGAACTTAGCTTGATTAACCTACCACAAAACAAAGCTTGTTCATTTAAATTTTTTATAACCAATAAATCTGGGATGACACTAAAAAGTGCTTATGTGAATTCTTGGACGTGTTCAAAAATAAAACGTAAAACCAAACGCTTCAATAAAATGTTTATTAGCCTGTTTATACAATTTACAAGACCAATTTATATTCTGACAAACACAATGAGAAGACGAGTCATGACCAAAGTTGACATTTGCTGACGTTGTCATAGCAACATGCTAATTGGTTTCGGTGCGAGTGCTCCAAAAAGGCGGGACAGGCTCTAAACAGATGTCGTTTTCACGGGCCAGATCGTCTCGTTTCATGGGTGGTAAAAATCAGAGGCGAAGCCACAGAATGTGATTTTCTCTGATCAGAGCTGAGATCTCAAGCTGTTCCTGGATGTTTCAGGTCTGCAGTGGTTTCAGTTGTGGCTACGACAAACTGACAGGGAGCGTCTGTGTGTTTGCGTTATTGCTGCTGGCATCCAAATTGGGTCTTAGTGCTCAGAGTCTAGTCAGAAGTTGATGCCAGATTTGGAATAAAAAAAAGAAATCAGTTTGCACAACGACACACAATCTGATTTTTATTTGTCATGAAACTAGAAAAAAAACCATCTCATTTTGTCTGAGTACTGAAACAGGATGTTAAAATAAAACTGCTGTAGTATGCTTGATGAGATTTGATTTCATTTCCTTCTGTAGCCTTCGGGTCTGTGGAGGAAAAACAAGAAAACCGATTAGAGTTGGGAACCAGCAAAGTACATGGATACGAGGTGACAGATGAGAAGCTGACTCCCAGTCCTTCCATAAACAAATCCCATTTTTTGCCGTTTGTCCTATATAATTTTAAACTGAGATTGTAGCAGACAGATTTTATCAGCTGGATTTGTTTTGATATAAAAAATGACCAGATATAAATTCTATCAAACAATTTTTGTCTGGCTCCTTGTTCAGGTGGCGTGTGCATCGAACAAGGTGGCTCATCTAATCATGTCTCACTTCTGCTGCAGCATTTTGCTGAGAGAGAATATTAACTATGTGTTTAATAAAGGGTAATGATTGAATTGCCCTCAGTGACCTAAAGCACGTCGCCCCTGACACACACACACATCTGATGAGTAAAACGAGAAAGGCAGAGCAGGAGAGAATTTCAACTAAGCTGAGACGCATCTCTTAAATAAACCAGGATTAGTTTGACCTTGACAG
>JAVKLF010000042.1:13333564-13350358 GCA_034783495.1 Millerichthys robustus
ACAACTTTAGCTTGTCCTTTCAAAAGGTAAAAGTAACTCTCGTTACGTCAAACATACAAAATGTTCAAACAGCGAGTTAAAACCAAGAGATAAAGCTACAAAAACGTGCGCAGAATTACCTGAGCAGATCTTGAAAAACTCGACATTGTAAGGACGCTACAAACACATTTTTCAAAATAATTGACCCCCAATGTGAGATATGGTCCGTCTAATAATTTGCCTCGGTTGAAACATAAATTGAGGCTGCACAGTTCCGAGAGAAATTACAGGCTAATCTGCATTTCCCGCCAATATTTGATGTATACAAATATATATTTGGTTGATATTTTGTTTCTTTACATGACAAATTAGCGACGAGCATTAGACATTATCTTTAATACAGAATAAATCAATAACTGAGTCCCGGGGTCATGTTTTGACGTCACTTCCTTTTCGCGACACAAGTGAGAGCGCGCGTTATTTTGATAGGAGAAATCTCTGGAGTCAGTTTTGTTTCACTTTAGCTTGTTTTTGTTCGTTTTTAAAGCTCAAGCCGAAGATGAGGACGTTAGAAGAGGTGCAGGCCACGCTGGAAATCGCCAAGCTAAAAGAGGAGGATTTACACCCAACAATCCACTGTTTGTCGTTTGGTGAGAATGTTTCATCTGCAGACTACTGCCTGATGGAGCTGGACGACACACTCTGCAAACACATCGAAGCTGGCGATAGGTAAGCTGTTATTAGTGGACAATAAATGGGCCTAAACGATAGTCTGTCTGATACTAAATATTTCCGGTTATTTCTTTTTTATCTATGTGATCTATGTGTTTTCAGGACTTCACAAGACTTCTGAATATACATTAGACATCTGAATGATTTTGTTCATCCTAACAGCCTAAACTCTAAAATCATGTTTTACACTGATATGAAACAAATCTAAAATACAATAAACTGAATTGTGAAGGTTGTATCTGTTCACTTAGAGGGAAAGTTACACATGCTTTCTTTTAAATTGTGTCCATATCATAGCTGACAGTGATAATATTAACTTCCATGTTCAATTGTGAAAATTGGTTAAAAAATACAAAAACACAAGGTAGTAAAAAACAGAGCCAAACGTTGACCGAGTGATAATGTTAGCTAAAAAAATTGAAATTCTGACAGAAAAAAACCTCAAGTATAAGTTTTAATAGTGGCCACTTGGAAACAAAGTAGAAAAATATAATCCTACAATATAATTTACTTAAGCACTATATCATGATTTATTTGTCAAAGCTTCTAGTTGCCGGTGTGTTGATCTGAGAGTAAAGTAAGAAACACTTCAAAGTCTCAATTTTTTTTTTCTGCAGGCTGCTGTCAGTACAGTTTTCTCTTCTTCTACACTACCTTGCATATTTGGGCTCACCCTGTAGCTGGTCCTCCCCCTTATATTATGTTTAGAAATTAACTGACTATCCCTGGAAAAGGAGATCACAAATACCTGGAGGTCTGTGCTATAGCAATCACCCTGCAGTCCTTCTGTTCATACCTATCTCTAAGTTGATGCCTGTCCAGTGAAATTAACAGAGCTCTTACTACACCCTGCTCATAGCAACATGCAACACACAACAGTGTTAAATCACCTGGGGCAGACTAAGAATCAAATCCTTCATTTGATTCAATGCTCTCTTCAAGCAAAAGTAGAACCCACAGGCACTGCAAAACACAGCAATATTCTTGATTTCCTCTGCATGGCTGTGAGAAATGTAATTTTTTGTTCCTCCTGCTCTCCTTGGGCTGAAACATTAGTGCAACCTGGTCCACTGTGTCATCTTTGTGTGATTTTGGAATTTGGTGAGGAAGAGCCTCTACTTTGTTGCTGCAATAAAGTGGCTGCTCATCAAATTGGCATGTTTCCATTTGAACGTTCTTTTTTTTTGGTTGACAGAACAATCTAATTTCTGTAATAACCCACTACAACAATAGTCCATTGTGCTCCAGTCACACTCTAGAAATGTCAGCATTTCATTTCATTCGCAGACTTGCAGCAAGTCATAAAAATTAATTAGTTTAATTAATTAGTAATTAAATTTCTATTGCGCTATGAAAAAATGTGGAAAAAGCCAGGTAACTAATTTATTTATATTAGTCCTACAAATATTTGTAGGTTTTCTGGCACCTAAGGATTGGAGTTTATGACCTTTAAAATAAACTTTCAAGGTTGTTGAGATTATTTTGTAAAGATCAGTAGCCAGTCAATTATAGCAGGTTTAAAATATGCTTATTGTACATTAAAGTGATAAACGTTAACATTCCTTATGTTTCCTCCTCCCCAGCCTTGTAATCCGGGGGGATAAAGACGAGCGTGCAGTACTTTGCAGCAGAAACAAGACTTATGATCTAAAAATAGCCGACACTTCTAACCTGCTGCTGTTCGTACCCGGATGCAAAACACCTGACCAGCTGACCGACAGTCAGGACAGGCCTCACGTGGAGCACGCTCAGGTATGGAGATCAAACACACACTGACTTTTCAGCCACGGATGAGTTAAGGGTGCTGTAGCACATTATACAGACCGACATAAAGTGATCAGTTTATCTCTATCATCATCTTGTTAGATCTGGGGATTCTGCAACAGCTACTGGGAGCTGAGAAAACAGCGGCCAAAACTGAAGAAGCTGAAGAAGCTTTTAATGGAAAATCCATATGAAGGCCCTCTGTTAAGGGGACAAGAGCAGACTGCAGAGAACAGGGTGAAAAATCTCAGCTTAACTAATGATCGTTCTTTTTTTTTTTAAAGCAGTTTTGAGTTTATTCTTCTTTTGAACTTTCTTGTAGTTATAAAATGTTTGTTGTGTGAACAGTACACAATGCAGGATCTGCTGGAGAGGATCCAGGCCAGTGAGGAGGAGATAAAGAACAACTTGGAGACCATCCATGCCTGTCAGATAGATGGTAACAAATAGCTTCATTATACTTCCTGCAGAGGCATGTTTCAGCAGTGAAGGGTTTTGTTTGTTTATTTTCTTTTTATTTTGATATGTAGAACACCCTTATCTTACCTTCAGGATACTGGCGTGTGCTGGACTTTGACTATGAGATGAAGCTGCTCAGTCATGTGACTCAGCTGGTAGATTCTGAGTCATGGTCCTTCAGCGAGGTCCCCCTTCAAACCTGTCTTGAAGAGCTTGCTCCACTGGAGCCCAGGTAAGTTCAGATCTTAGATGCTTTAGCTCACCTCTAGAGATGTAAAAGTTTGTGTAACGCAGTTGATTGATTTCTAGAGCAGTGGTTTTCAACATATTTCCCTCCTTTACCCAGTTTTCTTACTTCCAAGCCAAACTGATTCTCTTCCCCACCAATAGAAGCGTTCAACCTTTATCTCTATATCGAAATAATGAATAAAGTTAATACTTACAAATTTTACAGTTAATACTTACAGTTTTTTTTATATACAAACAGTAAATTGATATTTTCACAGTCTCTGAGCAGACATGGTTATTGGGGCCCTCAGGTGCTCTCTTGCACCTTCCCAGGTTGGGAACCACTGTTCTAATGAATAAATAGTATGACTAATAAGCGCTACTTAGAGTAGAGAAGTGCAACAAGTAGACCCGCAATATTCTCTTTCTAACTCGCAGAGAGATGATCGAGCACTGTTTGAACTGCTACGGGAAACGCTTCACTGTGAACGGTAAATAATCTGCGATGACCGTACCATTATTTAACTGGTGGTAAAAATTTCATTTCTAAAATTAACATATGCTCCTCCATCTGCACAGACGAGGTGTTTTATGCACTGGATGAGGATAAGGTGTGTCGGGGCCTGGCCCTGATGCTGCTGCAGAATGCTGTCAAGTTCAACCTGAAAGAGTTTCAGGAAGTCTGGCAGCAGAGCGTCCCAGAGGGCATGAGTACAAGACTGGACCAGCTAAAGGTGATTTTGGTTAGAAGAAAGGTGATACAAGTTCAGGATGTAATTTTATCAGGTGGTTGGAGTTTAGTAACTTCAGTTCCCGAGGCCTAGTTCTAAATAAATTCCTGTTTCTACTTCGTCTGCATGTAGTTGTATTTGAGGCAGTAGTTTAGCTTCCTGAGCTTTGTAAATCTTTCAGGGAGTCTCTCTGGTGGACCACACATCCCACCCAGAAACCATCAGCCTGCTGCAGGTAGAGGATCTCCCAGAGGACACGTTGGAGCGCTTCAACCACCTCTTCACACTCCGAGAGAAATGGACAGAAGAAGATATCACACCATACATACAGTTAGTGCTTTCTGTTTAATTTAACTACAAAAAAATATAATCATGTAACTCCAAATTCTTCCCACAGACCCAAAACATGCATTTTAGGTTAACTGGTAATTCTAAGCTGTCCATAGATGGGAGAGAGTGGATGGTTGTTGGTACCATTTGTCCCTGTAAAGGACTTGCGGCCTGTCTTGGGTGTACCCCGCCTTTCACACAGTGGAGTTAGGCACCAGCTCCCCTGTGACCCTGAAAGGAAAATGCGGATAAAGAGTATAACGTGGGTTGTATTTGTAATGATTAATTGAGAGAAGGTGGCAGTGATATGCATCAGGAAAGTTAGAAACTCACGACCACACTGGTACTGGGAATTCCACTGTGCTTGTCCTTCTATCAAACGCACTCTTCAACAACCTCAGAATGGTTAAATGGCTGCTGTCTTATCATAAATGAAGCAAACAGTCCATACAACTTGTGACGTTATTTTTGGGTTAAGGAAATTAAAATATAAAGTCCATCTTCACGTGTCAGCCAGCCAGCATGCTGCTCCCAGAGCGCTCTACAGAGTGTAGTGGTGCATACCTGTGACATCACTTATCAGTCGTTTAAGCTCTCTTAAAGAGACACCACACAGCTACCACTGTTAAACTCCTTCTTTTTCTCTTCTTTCAGAGACCTTTGTGGAGAGAAACAGAGCACCGGAGCTCTCCTGACCAAATATGCTCGATCCTCGATGCAAAACGGAATAAAGGTTTTTAACTCCAGACGACCTGTGGCCACATGAACGCGTCAGCTGTTGAGCTATGAATGAAAATGTTGAAATTAGACTCTTTCACAGTTACGGGGGTCATTACTTTATTGTCGACTTTCTGCAGTTAGCTTGTACAGAATCTCATGAAATTGACCCTAAAATAAAATTGTTACGGATGATTTGCAATAAGGACAATCTGTTTTTGGTTTTATTTTTGTTTTTATAAAACAATTAATAAAATAAGTGGTGTGATATTTAAACATCTGCAAATTTGTGTTGGTTTCTATCAGCTTGGTTTAGCACCAACTATATGAAATTAGGAGGCATTTCTTTGGTTTTCCACAAGGAGGTGATCTACACCACTAATTCCTAAACCTTTTAGCTTTTGCGCCACAAAATAAAAACCAACAGAGACTTGTGGTGAACTCAAGTGAAAATGTCAGAATTTGGCTGAACCTTCTGGGTTTTTTGTTTTTTTGACAAAATAAGACCAGGCATGTCCTTTAATCATTTAGTACCAATTGAATAAAAAGTTGTCTCATGATAATTGAAAATCGTGACCTGGCCTCAGATTTATCTGTGAACAATTGGTCATTTTTTTTATTAAAACTATAGGGATATTAAAACTAGTATATATCATGGTTAGTAAACCCCTCCTCTTATCTGTTGGCAGAAAGGACTGATTTCACATCCCTGATTTCATGTCTCAGCAAGAATTACTGCAGATCCTCTCAGGCTCTGAGTGGAAGATCAGGGGTCAGTTTGGGATGTAAAGTGTTTTTTCATTATGTCACTAATAAAATAAAGATAAAATATTTATATAGACAGAAATGACTTGTTGGGGAATTTATCCGAGCAAGTCTGTTCTAGTCTCGGTAACTTTAGAGGAATGAAGGATTCTCACTCACTTCCTCTTCTTCCTCATCTTACCATTTTCTATTCAAAGAATTGGAAAAAAAAAAAAAAAACTGAACCGAGAACAATGAATAATCATTTAATGAGGCATTAGTGTTTTAAGGTCACATTTTTATGGAGTGAATGTACAATTTAGAATAAAGCAAAAACAAAAGAAAGTGGATAAAACAACATGAAATTTCAAACACAAAACATTTAAAGTTGCATTTAGAAAAGAACTAAAAGTTGAAGACAAATATGTTTTATGATGCACATTTTTCTCTCAGGCCATTATTTGAGTCTGAATCGTTTTTATTTTTGATATGTAATATCTCACACACAAAAATAATTCTTTTCCCATCTACTTTGCAGAACAATATCTATATAAATACTAATACAGTACTTGAGAAAAATCTGTAATGCTCCATGTTCAAGTAAGTATGCTAAAACCTAGTTTTAAAAAATGTTTTGTTTGAGTTTAACAAACTTTTTTACATTGGTTTGGGATTTCTTCAACCTTTTATATGACCTGTTTTTTTATCCTAATAAATGAATTGGTGTACATCAGATTCAAAACACATCACTCTCTGGTATGATCTTTTCACAATAAACAAAAGTAAAATCAAATTTTAAAGTATGTTCTTTGTTAAAAGTTAGCTTTAAGGGATAAAAATAACTTAATCATGAATAAAGTTCACATGCTACCTTGGCAGCATGTCTTGCAGGTCTGCCACCACGTAGGCAACCACGGCCCACAATGCCGAGCAGAGGTCCATGTCCCGAGGGTTCTGAACCGTCATGGTGTCCCCCTCACTGTGGTGGAACCAAAAGTAACGACTGTCTGCAACATGGAGGCTGGCGCCTGGATGAAACATGAAAAAACATACAGTGGTAAGTAAATGCAAACTTTTACATTAAACAGAAATTACTATTTAAATAAAGCTGGATTTTAAAAAATCTTACTTGTAAATATAAAAATAAATGCGCTCCATTTATTTAACAGTGGAAGATGCATCAAAATTTCTTGGTTAAGCTAGCACTTTGAAAATAGCTAAACAGCTGAATAAAGGGAGAGAAACGATGCATATCAGTCCTATTAATTGTTAAGAGATAATGCAAAAGCAGTGAAGCGCCATATTTCAATCTGTAGCTCTTTCCAGAGCTTTGGAAAAACTCAAATATAACTAAATGCCCACTCAATCATAAATGGTTCTATGATTTATGTAGCTGTACATCTCACGGCAAGAGAGAAACTAAAATAAAAATGATTGGATTTTAATGAAATAAGAAAGCATACGTGTTATGTGCTAGTTTTAATTGAGTAAAAACTCTTTGGGCAGCAGGACGGCTCAGTGGTTAGCACAATGCCTCACAGCAAGAAGGTTCTGGGTTTGAGCCCCGGTTCAGACCTGGGATATTTCTGTGTGATGTTTGCATGTCCTCCTAATGTGTTTTGGGGTTTTCTTTGGGTACTCCAGTATTTCCCACAGACAGAAAAACATGCATGTTATGCTGCCTTTAAGTCCTGGCCTCCCTTGCAAAACAGAATCTCAATGGGGTTTGCCTGGTTAAATAAAGGTTAATAAAATAATAAAACAATTTTGTACGTTCCTCTTGACAATCTGCAACTGTTCTGTCCCCTAGTTAGGAGAAAAATGAGCAAAATATCTTATCTCATTTTTAGAACTCGGAAGTGGAGCGGCATGAGGCTCAGTTGGTAAAGCTGTTGCCTTCCAGCAAAAAGGTTGCTGGATTGAATCCCGGCCAGTTTGCACGTTCTCTCCGTGCTTGCATGGGTTTCCTCCGGGTACTCCAGTTTCCTCCCACAGACCTAAACAAGACTGTTAGGCTAATTGATAACTCTAAATTGTCCCTAGGTGTGAGTGAGAGAGTGAATGGTTATTTGTCTCATTTGTCTCTATGTGTCCCTGTGATGGACCTGCGACCTGTCCAGGTTAGCCCCGCCCCTCGCACTGTGACTGCTGGATATGAGCACCAGTGACCCCTGTGACCCTGAAAGGAAGAAGCGAGCTAAGATAATGGATGGATGGAATTTCAGTTTGTAGATTCTGGTTATTAAATAGAACAATCAGTTTGTTGAACTAATGGATTATTATGATCAAAATGCCTACAGAAAAACTAGTGTCCAAATGAACTTGGAATACTCTTTGCTCATTTATTTTTTTCAGACAGATTGCATCCCTTTTGCACAGATATTGAGTAAAGGAGCACTCTGGTTACAGCACTGCTGAAGAAACTTTACAAAATGTTCTTTGAACTCTCAGTTTCTCCACAGCAGCTGTTAAACGTTCAATGAAGACTGTCACTAAGTTTGTTGTTATTTGTTTTCCTTAAAAATATAAAATTCAGTGACTCTAAAATGAAAAATGGCTAGAAATGTTTAAAAATGTGATTAAAAATCTACATCGCTGACATATTCATACTAAATATACATTTTCAGTGTTTCAGTTCTTTTTTCCACTACTCAGCTCACTTCCCTTTACTGTTTAACACTGTGTTCATAATTTCAAAGGAAAGAAGAAACTTTTTGTACACAGAACTTTTAGGAGATGAGATCACAAAAAGTTGAAAATAGATTTTTTTTTGTGGTTACATCTAACATATGCTCAACTTTGACATTTATTGCAAAAGATTTTATAAATGTCCAACTTGTGATATAAATATAAACACCTGCACCCGGCTGCAGACATCTTGTTAAACTGACCTGGTACTCCAGCCTGCACCCACAGCTCAATGTCCGTACCGTCTCCGTTCATCTCCAGTTTGGTTGTATTAATGGGAGCTAAAAGTTTGACCACTTCTTCCATCACCTGTTGATACAAATACAGAAATGTGCTTTTCAACTCAGTAGTAAAACAACAGTTTAAAGCAAAGATCCTCTACAATGAGTGGGTGCTCAGCGTCTGTGTTGTGAATGCCTCTTAGCTAAGACCGCATCATTTTTTACTTTAATATTTGTAAAATTTAATGAATTTGTTTTTTTAGTGCAGCTGGCTTGTTGTCATCTTGAATTGGATATCCTACATTGGTACATCCAATGATAATTTCCTTATTCACACACAAACACGGGCAAAAACATTATTGTCCACCTTCACTTTTGGTGGTAAGTGATAAGAAGTTTAATTTTAGGAGAAATAAAAAGCTTTGTAAAAGTTGCAATGCATGCTTAAAGTGAGCTGACAAGAATTCTCTATAAATGAAATATAGCAAAAGGCCAGAACTCTGTTCAGAGCACAAAATGACAATATGCACTCTTCGTGATAATACTTCCTCCAAGTTTCATCCAACTCTATTAAAAGGTGTAACAGGAGCTGAGCTGACAAGAAAACGGCTGACAGACAGACAGACAGATGTATGGACAACTTACAACCTTTTAAATAATGTACAAGTTTCGTGGAGCCAAAGTAAGATAAAAGTTTTAATACCAGAGTATTGATTTTTCTCTGTTTATCCTGCAATCCACATGTTTAGGAGTCAAATACGACCAAAGGTAGTTTAACATTTCTTTATCCCAAAAGCAACGCTTTAAAAATTTGGCCTTTAACCTTTTGTGCCGCAACGCTGCCAGTAAACTGCAGACCAACCGGGGTGAATGTCCCCATGTCAGACTCCATAACGAGGTCAAAGTTGGACATGTTCACCTGTGTGAGAAACAAAAACAGAAGGCGAGAGACCCAGAAAACTGACGAAAGATAAACTATACTGCCAAATCTAAAGTTATTATAATCCACAAATGCTTTATTAAAGTTCACCTTCTAACCCCACATATTTTTAGAAAGTTTGAAACATTTAAACAGCCACAAGGAGTTGCTAAAGAAGATACTCTGGCTGGTTGAGCAAATAAAATTGTACTTATGTTTTTAAGAAACGTAATCAGCCTACTTGGTTGTTCTGAAAAGTGGCAGCAAACGTAAGAATTTGTTCCCATAAAAATGCAGTAAATGTACATTTCAAGTCTTCAGAATAGTTTATTATGTGTCTGAGCACATTGGGCAGAAAGCCCTGAAAAAAAGAAACTGTAAGATGGTTGCATACATCCTTAACACAAAGTAAAATCTGGGAGCGAGCCAAGGCTTTTCCACTTCGCTGAGAGCAAATTTCCACATTCCTATAGTGTGCTCTCATTACGCTCTGACCCTTCCTGCTTCTCACATGGAGGAAAAATATTGCCTTTGCAGCTCATATAATGAGGTAAAAGAACCTTGTGTAGATTAAAATACTGCTGTGCTCCGACTCCACCCTGCTCCTCAGCTGTCCACAGCACCGTCCTCAAAGTTCTTCTTGGACGCAAACCTATGAAAAGATACAGATATCAGAAAAGTCTCAGAGCTCATCCATCCATGAAGCTTGTGGTATTTGAATAACTCTCAGTTCTGAGCTTATTAAGTCAGTGTGTCGAAAAGTGTAGTTCACAATTTTAATAATAATTAACAATTTTCAAATGAAGTCTGCAAACAAATACGCTCTCCTGCCACCACTTCATGACATTTAGTCGCAGTTTGCTGGACTTTAAGATTGGCAGAAGCTATATATGTGCTTTTGTTGTTACTGTAAATTTATGGTAATTCCCTTTATCTACAGGGAAAAGCAAAAAGGTTGTCTTCACACAAATTTCAGAGGAAGGGTTTTAAAATGGTGGTATTTTACACATGAGTAAATATTAACTAGTTTAGAAAATATGGTATATCTTATCGAGTACTTTGCACCAACTATATATTTTAGGTTTTAAAAGTATTTTGATAACAGCTGATTGTAAAACTGTCATTTTATTAAGTCAACATAAAACTGAGCAGTGACTAAGAGTGACATATCAAACACAGGAAACACGAAAACTGTGTCGAGGTAGTTATTTGAAACTAAACAAGGAGAACGATGTTTGTAAAACTTTTATGACATACGACACTTTTTCACTATGTGCTCCTACAGCATGCACATGTGGAATTTATTCTTTAATTTACCATGCAGTGTATACAGTTGGTCTATTTTTGTGTTACCCAGGTCCTTGATGAGTGACAGGGCCTCCCAGGAAATCATGGCTCCACCTCCATCATCCATGGCGCCCTGGCCCACATCCCAGCTGTCCAAATGACCGCTCAACAAGACGACCTGGCAAAGTTTACGCATACAGACAAACTGTGTGAACAGCGAGAAGTGAAACTACAATACTGTGCCCCTTTAGATGACACTATCAAAACCAAATAAGGGGCAGAATTCTTTGAAGCAAACTCATGTTCCTAACTCAGTATTTGTTCACTTAATTTAATAAAAGTATTAAAAAGTGACTTTTTACCAGCAAGGAAAGAAACTTCCTAAATGGAAGATCAAAAGGTGAAAGCACACAACTCCATATGTTATTCCATTTTCCAGGCATTTGAAAAAAGGGGGATTTCTGTTAGAGAAATAAATCTGACCTCATGTTCTAAATAATAAAGCAACACTTTCTGACTCGAACAAGCTCTAGCTGGGTAACAACAACCCAGTCGCTAGTCGTTTGGAATAACTTGAAATGTCAAAATGCCAAAAGTATTTACATTCATTTCATTACTTTTGTTTCTTTTATTTTTCAAATCAAAGGCCTTGCTGTACCCCAGAGTTATTATAGTTATCTCTTTTTTTAGATTAAAATGATCTCAAAAGCAAACTGAACTTGGAGTATTTCATCCCACCACTGAAGTTAAAACATTGGAATATCTATAAATAACATTTCAAACATAAAGCATACATTATAATTCTGAGATATTGTGATTCTTTATGTAGTTTTTCCCTTTTGTGATCATACAGTTCCACTCAGCTGATCTCTAGGTACTGCAGTCAAGCAGTTTAAAACATTCTGACTAGAATGTAAACTGAATTAACTGGATGTAAACAATCTGCCATTGCATGAACTTTAAATAAATGATTTTGTAGTTTAGACAATAATAACGCAAACTTGGTGTAAAGGAATAAAAATCATGGTTTACTATGTACTTTGTATTAGGGTCAGGGTTGGATATGGGTTTAGTAGAAGTTTTTTTTCTTCCCCACATATTTTAATCATAAAGTAACCCTCCTAAAGGCAGGCAGAAAACCAGCCACGCTTGCTAGTAGCTGGGCTCTAAGGTAGCAGGCCACATACAGCAAAGTAGGACTTGCCAATCTTTTTTTACTTATCCAACTTCAACTGTAAACAGTGTGACAGTGAGAGTTTAAAGAACTAACAAACCTCTCTCTATTGTTAAAAAAAAATTGTACTAATAAACATATGTTTCATTTCAATTGGTTTAGACTTGATGCAAAATTAAAAAGGCAATACAGAACTAAAGAACATTCACTGATGTAGAAATGCAAAATAAACAAAATATTAAACACTGAAAACAGTTTCTCAGTGTGCTGTTCTACACAGATGGTACTTGTTAAATGCTTTGGCATATTTTATGGTGTTTATTAGACATAAGAGAGTGTTTCAAAGAGCACAAATTTTGACCCTTTGGCTTTCCATATTTCCACCATGAGCCTAAAGCTTTTCAATGCTACTGATGTGAAACGAAATAAGCAGATCGCCAAGGTTCCATGTTTCATTTGAATTAGTCATTCTTGCTTTGTTTTGGTGCAGAGTGCGATTGATGCTATCTTCCTCCACTCTTTCTGGCAGTTAGCAAAAAGCAATTTAAAAAACATGTGTGCACTTTTTCCAGATGAGAGTGGTGATCGCCTGAGACTAATGTATTTTGTGTCTGACTGTATGCACTGGACCCTGGCGGTTTGGTATGAAAATGCGTAGTTATACACCCCTAAATATATAATACAAACATAGTTTTCTGAAAGATTTAACGTACACAAAAAAGTCTACATATTATTTTTCGCACACTGTACATTCTTGTCCCTCCCTTTTATTTTGAAATGCTTTAATCTAGATTTGTCAGACTGGGTCCGCTCCATTTTGAACTATAAACTAGAGGCAAGCCAGGCAGTTTTTATGTGTTACGTTATACTGCCGGTAAGCCAGTAACCGAAAATATTTTATAGTGATGAAGACATAAAGGAGGAAGTCATTAACTAGACCTTTTACACAAAAAGCTGTTAAGAATACTGTACATCCTCTTTGGACAGCTCATTTCAAAAGAAAATGCTGAGTAGGGAAAAAATAAACATTCCAAAAGACTCAGCAGTCTCAGACGGGTAACCAGCTCTGGAAATGACTCACTGAACCTCAAATATACATCTTTCTTTGAGCACACACACACACACACGCACACACACACACACACGCACACACACACACACACACGCACACACACACACACACACACACACACACACACACACACACACACACACACACACACACACTACAGCCACAACTGCTTCTACTGCAAACTGGTGCACAAAGTTTCATGCCCAAAAATGATGTCAAGTCTGTGATGTGTTTCAGCTCCCTCTTCTATGATGGCAGTCCAGCCAAGCACTGGTTTCCAGATCAGGAATAGAAACAGCTTACATCAGCTATAGTCTTTGGCTTTATGTTTATAATGTTTTTTTATTTTTTGAGTTAGCTCATTAGAGACTGAACTTACCTAAGTTTTAAACTCTGGGAAAATACTTTGTGCCTAGTAAACGAAACTAGACAGCCCTGGTCAGTGTTCATTGTTCAAGTGTGCTGCATGGTGATATTGAACTGGACCAGTAGAATGTGATGGTTTGACAGTGTTCATTGAAAGAAATACAACTATTGTGAATTGAAATTCTTAAATAGAATTATAGTTATTTTTCTAAATTATTTCCTCAGCAAACTATCTAAATGGTCGGTGTTTTTCATTTTTTGAGTTTTACTTATAAAGAGACAATAAAACCAATTAGCTGGTTTCCACCAGGTCTTAAAATGAGTTCAATACAACCCAACCAAGCCAAAATACAAAAGCAGGGTGTGAAAAAGTAAGTGCACCCAAGTTTTAAAAGCTTGTAAAAAAACAACGACAAAACTTGGTCAGAGGGCTAGAAGGGACAATTAAACAATCTCAATTTGAACACTCAAATACTAAAATAAATCAAAGAAAATCTCAGGTTTTTTGTATCAATATTAAAACAGCTAAAAACAGAAACTATTTTTAAATTCTCATTCATGGAAAGTTAAAACAATTGGAGTAAAATCGTCCTTAAATTTAATTTGCCAGATTAGCATAATTCTTAGTAGCATCAGGCAAAGAACAAAAGGCTTTCATAGGGAGAAAATGGAAAGATGATGTCATTTTTAAAATAACTATGTGGCATGTAGAAACATGTCTGTTCCACAACAACTCAAAACATCCATGCACTAAGCAACCTCCAGCTAAACACAGTCCCCAGCATGATCCACAATGGAAACTTCATACATCTGTATATATGTGTGATACATTGAAGCTTTGGGATAATTACCTTTTGTCACATGTAACACGAAGCCCAATGTTTTTTAAATCCCTCGTGGCATAAAAACATACTGAGTCTAGCTACAAGCTGTCTGAAGAACTGGGAAACTATGATTAGACAGAAGGAACCATCACAACACAATCTTATTTACCCATCCACACAAACATTCAGACAAAACTTACACACCTAATTAGAACCAATTACTCTCTAGAGTATAGTCAGTGGTTTTTATTGCACCTATACAATGATGGGGCACACATCAGAGGCAATAAGGGGTTCAGTACCTTACCCAGAGACACTTCGACATGTGACTGTATACTGCCAGGAATTAAACCTCGGACTCTGTTGTTAGAGGATGACAGCTCCAACCACTGATCAACAGGGGTGACTGTAGCGCAGTGGTTAGAGCAAGCAAGCACCTTCTGGTATCCGGACCTGACACATGTCAGTACAACTTGACTGTAGGCTACACGTGCATTTAGAAATAGTTTCTAATCAGCTTACCCGTTTTTCAGGTTCTACCTGCAGATCCTTCCTTTTATACACATGCAAAAACAACCTGTGTGATGCTGGAAAGCAGAAGTGTGAGTTGGTTTTGTTGATCTCTTACTATATTACGTAATCTTTTGTTATGACTTTGACAGTAAATACACTGGTTCCTGTAATGACTTCTCTATAAAGTGTGTCCAGACTGTGGCTTTCAAACAACCAGACTTTGGATAAAAATTGACATAACCACAGGCCAACACTACCACTAAGGCTTTAGTTTAACAAAAAAGCATCACCTTTCTCCCATAAAATGATTTGTACAATTATTACAATGTGGCCAGCCATATTTACTCCTTCTGATCAGTGTGCTAACTCCATAACCAGATACGCCATCTGCCTTTAAGACAGACAATGTTGCTAACATTTCCCTCCATGTGTTTGCTGACTATTTTTTAAAGTTTGATTTGACTTTCAAACCATTTTACTGGAACAGTTGCAGTGTTGACTGTTTTATCTCACATTCTCTTCAAGCAGATGCTGCTCAGAGATCAGCTCACTGCAGCCACTTTACATAAACACGCACATGAAGTTCTGACCAATCAGTGCTTGAGGCTAAGTGCTGCAAGACAGGGGTCTCAACTGCTGGTAAGAGTGGCAAACTACATGATTTGTTCAAGCACCCACATAAGTGTTAAATGAGAATGGGACTTCTCATTGACTTTAAATCTGGCTTCAGACTCCAAAAACACCAAGATGGCAACAGCAAAATACAGAAGCAGCTGTGCATTTTAAATTTATCATCTACCCCAAACTGACTTGTTTGGAATCTGAACTGAACTGACAGATTGGATGGAAAGCAGAGATAAACCAGTGGGTTCAGTAGATGCGAGAGTGCTACCTGCTCAGGGTGCTGCCAGCCTCGTATCTCAGCCACTGTGTTATAAGAGTCAACATCTGGCAAAGTCTTGGCCTCCATTTTGAGTCTGATCACAATCTGCTGTCTCCGTTGGGCCATGCGCCATATCAGCTCAGCATCTTCTATGGTGATGCAGGCGGTCGGGATGTGCTTCACTCCATCTTGGTACACTTGCAAACCTGTGTGGGGGCTAGATATAGAGAGGCAAAGACAATAGGTTGTTTGTTTTGACTGAACTGTCGACTGGTTAAGATAAGTAGACAAACAGATCCAAACCTGTTAATAGAGAATGGTGTGACAGATCGAATAAGTGTGGCCACAGCTCCCAATTTGGCTGCCTCTGAAGCACCAAAAGCACGGTAAGCCACAGTCTCTCTATAGCTGACAAAAGGCTGGTTAAAAACCACAATCTTCCCTGGGGCCTCGCTGGCTCTACGCTTCAGATCATCAAAAGACTGAACCACCAGAACCTCTGCCTCAATACCTGAGAAGATCAAAAGGAAACAATGAGCAGTGAAATGGAACAGGATATCAGGTTTAAGATCAGTTTAGGGGGTTTTACCCTCAGAAGGTGTTCCTACACTGCTGCCGAGTCCCAGTATAGCCAGGCTTTTGTTCCGGGGAACTAACATCTCTGCACTTTCCTTCCCTCTTACCCAATGTGGGATTTTTACTGGTTCTGAACAGGAAACCATGCGAGAGAACAGAAAAAAATTAATAAATCAAGTTCACATAAAAAAATGTTTATTCAACTAATTTCTTTAACATACTTAGCATGCCTTCAAGCACACACACCTAGATGTACATCCAGGCCATCTTGTCTCATTGCATTGAACATGTATTTAATAGCTAAATCCAGGTTCTGGGAGCCACTGACTCGGTTCCCTATGGTGTCTGTAAAGTCAGCCAGCCGACTGTACGAGCGGTTCTGGGCAGCTCCAAACACAGCCATCTCAATGATACGTTTGGCCACATCTTCATATTCTGCTACCTCCACTGCTACGTCTGAAGATAGAATTTGAAAAAAAGAGTCAGGATTTTACCCAAAGTTCTTGTTTTCTTACACTGTCTGCAGATGACACAATGCTGATCTATGCTTATTTAGACTTTGACTTATTGATCAAGCTTGACAATGT
>JAVKLF010000042.1:13352796-13366722 GCA_034783495.1 Millerichthys robustus
TTACTTATTAAATGGACTGTACTTGTATAGCGCCTTTCTCTGCAATCAGAACACTCAAAGTTCTTTGCAACACAATCATTTACCTATTCACACGCACTCATTCATTCAGCACTTTTGCTACATCTCGACAAAGCTAATCTGAACAAATCATTCCAAACAGACAAATCAGTGCTTCAGATCACATTCATACACTGATGGGACACACAGCAGAGGCAGAGGGGTCAGGGGCTTGCCCAGAGAAGCTTCAACATGTGACTGAATAGTGATAGAGTTGAACCCCCTACTTTCTCATTGGAGGAGAACCACTTTTATGTACTCAGCCACAGGCACCCTCACTTACATTACATTACATTAAAAATTTCACTCCACACAAAGTGTTATGTTGTAGTGCAGCATGCTGTACAATAAAAAGTAGTAAAGGTTCTCGGTGTTTCTTCTACAGAATGTAGAAACTACTTTGCTTTCAGACATTTAGGTGCCGTTACCCACTCTGTAGAAAACACAGCACTTATCAGCCCACATCCTAATTTGTGGTTTACACCCCGCACCCCAGCCCCTTTCTTTACCACAAATCTTATCTTTCTGTGCAATCACTGCTATTCACAAGAAGAAGCCCACCCATTTTTTGCATTCACTCTGTTCCACATAAATGACTATTAATTTCTTATTTTGACAGAACTCTCAGCTTTTAGTTACATATGCACTGACCTTCATGTCTATATTTTCCATCTTGAAAAACACCTTGGTATTTGGTTTAATCTACTGCTACAGACCTGGTACAACACAACTGCTTACAAAATTGTGTGTCTGTGCAAACATGGGAAACAAGCTTTGCCTCTTGAAGAGATTACCTATTATCTCAAAGCCAAGATTTATGATAATCCAGACGTTTCACAGTGATGTATATACTAAGTGAACAAAAAAAAGCTTACAGATGTCAGAGAAAAAAATAATAACAGAAAGCAGGGATAGAAACAGAACACATTAGCAGCAGAAAACATAGAAGACATAAAAGTAGATTTGAACAGTGGCCTAGTTGCTCCTGACTCAGAACATGTGTTGTGAATAAAAACATAAAAACACAAACTAATTCCTAAAGTTAATAAATAAGTCTCTTTCACATCTGTATTAAAGGCACGTTTTATTTCAGCAGTGAACTTTGAAAAGTACAATATCAGAAACACAGTTCACACTTGTTGATTTGTTTTCCCATAAAAATTAGTTCATGATTGATGAAAATATAGATTCTACCTACATATAACTGATTGTTTTTATGTAATCACTGATCAATTTATAAAAAGATAATAATTATTGTTGCTAAAACTGACAAAAAAAAAGCCAGTCATGTCAAAATCAAATTTTTATATAAACTTTTCTATAGTTCTGTACAATCCTATCATCAACATATTTTCCTAATTCTAGCTTAAGTATAAGTTCTATATGGATACGTGGACAAAATTGTTGATACCCCTCAGTTAATGAAAGAAAAACACACAATGCTCACAGAAATAACTTGAATTGGACCTGCTGGGAAGAATTCTCATTGACAGTTATATGAATCGTTTGATTGCCTCAAAAGGTTTTGCAACAAAATATTAAGTTAAGGGTACCATCATTTTGTCCAGGCCTGTTTCATGAGTTTAATTTTCAAAATAATTCTGTTGAAGCATATTTGAAAAGCAATGTCTGACATAGACATTTTTATTCATTATTACCTTTGTCAGATTCAAGTTAATTCTGTGAGCATTGTTTTTTTTTTCATTAACTGAGGGTTACAAACAATTTTGTACACGTGTGTGTGTCGCATTTACATATATATAAACATGCTGTATCTGTTTATAGATTATATAAGTGATATGTTAAAGTATTACTCATTTTCACCATTTGGGTTAGTTTATTTTTAAAAATAAACTCAAGACAGGAAGTGTCCTTGGCCACGCTGCTGCAATGACATGTAGCTCAGTTCTTTTTAAAATCCTGTACAGCTCAAAGTTCAAAGCCTGACAGTAACACTGTAAAATGCTGCAGACGAAAGTGAATGAGAACTGTGTGGCATCGAAGATCCAAGAGTTCACAAAAATATCACGTACACGATGAGGCACAATGAGTCGGTGACCGCAGCTTCCTGTTTATTCCAGCCACACTAAATAGGTAGTTTGTATTTGAAAACAAAAATCTAGAGTTGTTTCGTGTCACTTCAATACACAGAAAGCCACAAAAAGGACAATAAACTTTTAATCAAGCCTGACTAGGAAGAATTCATGAAAAATATCTTAGGAAATGCAGAAACCAATGTCATCGTCATTCTAAAAAAAAAGATAAAAGACCTGAAATCAAAGTAATTTTAGTGATGAGAGCACATTAGTTTGCACTCTTTGTATTACCCACAGATTTGAGTCACATTAACCATAAAATGTTGAAATAAAATCAGTAACTTCACTTTTTTGAACAGCATAAAGCTTCTGATTCAGTAAGTTGTTGTGAAACAGTCTTCAGACATTGAATGCAGTAAGTACCTGGTTGATAACTTTTTTTTTTAATACCACTTCATCTGAGTGTATGTTGATGTACTAACAAAACAATATCAACCTTTTGTTTTTGCTGTTAACTGCCTCCCATAATGCTTCTCTGGATATCTGATTGAACTTGACTTTACATTTCTATTCTCACACAATGTAAAGGCAGTTATTTCAGCTTCCTGTTCTATTTTTTAAGGCTGCATTTTTGTTTTAATTTTTCAACTTTGTTGGGTGAATGAACTGCAAAACTATACATGTACGAAACTTTACAAGTTGTCACTGCTCCTTTAACTTCAAAACCACCACTGCAGCAGCTTGTAGGGAACAGTGAGAGTGGAATGTGCTTTGGCTGCTTCCACACACTTTGGTCACTTTGGGTTTTGAATTATAGTCATTTAGCTTTGGCTCTACCTGCCCCAAATGCCTGCAGAAACCAGTCAGCAAGTAAAATAAATCCTGAAAATAATAACAAAAAAAGTTCTAAATACGCATACCTGAGGGACTTATACTAAGGCTATGTAACAATATAACAAATCTCTTTTGATTTTGGCTTACAGACATATAATCTCTACATTTTAAAGCATTTAAAAATCCACTGAAATTACTTACATAAGACAAGTAAAGCACATTTATATTTGGTCATTTCTATAAGCGTCAAACATATGTGGGGAAAAAAAAAACACATTTGTACCTGCAGAGTAACAAAATCTCTCAAAGCAATACTGGGCAGCATATGAAAAGACAGTATTCGATTTCTTAACAAAAATATTCATTTCAACAAAAGAAAGCATACAGTAAATGAAACATAACACACAGTTGTTAACAAGCAGAGCAAATGACCTGAAAGGCATAAAATGAATCAATCTCAAGCCCCTTTGTAATACTATTTGCATATGTAGTACCATTTCAGTAAAAAGCAATCAACCTAGGAAAACAACTGAAGTCGTTCTCATTTCTTTCATCATCTTAATGCAGGAAAATTGAGAACCAGTTCAGCTCTCAGACATTTTTTTTTAAAGGGACAAAGAAATTACAGTGTGGTTCAACTTGGAGAGGAATGGTGCTTCTTAAGGCACAGTGTTATCAGAGGTTTAAGGTTGACCATTTTATAACAATAAAACAGATGAGACTCGCTGATACCAAAGAAAAGATTCCTTTCATAACATGTAAAGTGAATATTTATGACAAAGTCCTTCTTAGGCAGGGAAAGAGAAACTTTACTTTATGACCCTTCCTGCAAAAACAAAAAAAGGAAAGCTGAACGCTATGTAGGAAAAAGATCAAACATTGGCAGAGAACAAAAAGCGTGAATGATGAGAAGACAGAGCATTCAAACTTCATAGAAGGAAATTATCTTCAGTTGTATTGAGATCCTTTTTATTTCCTGTCCTGATTGGCAGGAGACAGAGTCCACCTCAGATTGTCTCTGTGGGTCGGTTCAGGCATAGAATTCCTTGGTCGGCGCCTTGTGATAAGCTGTTGTAGAAAGCTTTGTGTCTCCCAGCTCGTAGCTTCCTTCATCCTTCTTCTTCATGCGATAGGCGAGGAGGACGAGGAGGGAAACGGCACAGAGGAATCCAACCACTCCACATGCAATCACAGCTGGGAAGGATACATCCAAAAATATATAATTTTCCTTCACTTTAACACACATATTTGTTGCAAATGTTACAAATTACTCAACGATAGTCTTCTGATAAAGGGATTTTTTTGCCTTTCACAGAACATATTTTAGAAATACCAGTAATCCAAATAAATTCCGGCCATTTACAGATAAAAAGAAAACCTAGTTGAGAGTGAATCCTTACCTGCAAGAACATCTGTCCTATCCCACAAGTTTTCAGAGGTCACCCCCTCTGCAGAGTTTAACTCGTGCACTCTGTCGTGTTGTCCTCCCTCAACAAAAACCCTATTTTCAATCTTTTTTGTCAAGTCTTCCTCAACATACTCCTTGTCCCAGTTGGACTCAGTGGAAGCATCGGAAGGAATGTCAGTGGTGGTGGTATCGATGACAGAGTTTTTTATTGACTCCTCTCCTGGAATCTGAAAGATTTGAAATAAAGGATTAGATGATCCGATGGAAAACAGAGGATCACAAACAAACTACTACTACTTTCTCAAGGTCATCATTTAGATGTTAAAGTGGAAAACATAAACTCTCTCAATCATTAAAATATAAGAAATTAATGTGAATATGAAATCATTCCAAATATGGATCAAATGTATTAATAGTTCCATGAATAAAAGTCACATAAAAAACAATGACATTATGTAAAAGTACACAACTCAAAAAATGTTAATCATTAAATAAATTTTAACATTTTGGAATGTAAATAAAAATTCACATCCATGTTTTCTTGAGACCCAACATAATGAGGGTTTGTTTAATTTTTAGAATCAGAACCTAAATTAAAAAAAAAAAGTTATTTGACCTCCCTCACCATGTTTTTGTTGGCAGAGAAATACGATTCAGTGACCTCTTCCGAGCGTTCTGGGCCCTGACCTCCTGCTGCTGCAGTTATTGAGGTGTATGGAGGTTCTGAAGTTGGCCGAGTCTCTGTGGGCCGAATGGTCCCAGATGAGCCAACTCCTAATAACTTTTCAAGGTCTTCAAATAAAACTGAGACAAAAAAATAAATAAAACAATTACCACCATAAGCACACACGTCACATTTTTAACATCTGATTAGTTTTTTGTTCCACTGTTTTGCGGATGATGAGATGGTTTTGAGTCCAGATGCATTAAATAGCGATTTTCAATTAAACCAGAAGTCTGAGGTCCTAGGGGTGATCTTTGGCCTTCTAAATGTTTCCATAGATCCAGCTTCTTCACTGAAGCCATTTATTCTTTAAAACCTGAGACAGAGCTGTTTTTAAATAAAACAACTTGAAAACATTTCCAAACATCAACCAATTCTTTGACTACAATATGCAGGTCGTTATTCCAGAATTATCTAAGTTAGATTATTGTAACTCTTTTTATTTTGGTATCAATGGGATTCTGTTGTCCCATCTGCAGCTGGTTCCAAATTCTGCTGCTAGACTCCTAACCTGTTCCAGGAAAAGAGACAGTTAGGCCTGGTACCTGATATTTAACCTATCTGCCCACATTCAAATTCTAGACTTATTAGATCTTTTGATCAACTCCTTTTAGATGTTCCACGTTCTGAATTGGTCCATAGCAGAAATTGTACTCCAAAGATGTAGAACACATTTCCATTCTTAATTAATTGTGCCCCCTCTCCTAAAGCTTTTAAAACACAGCTAATTTTTTTTTTACTTTGGCTTTTTAATTTCTATTAATAGTTTGGCTTTGAAAAAACTCTCCTGGTTGACAAATCATCGCCTCAGGACAAACATTTGCTTTATTTTGAGTACTTGGTGTCTCATTGTGCAAGAAGTGGTGCCTGCAGTACTTTTTGCACATGTATCTACATGTGGAAATGATTGTGATGTCAAATGTTTTAACTACAACTACATCAATGTCTTTATTTGATAATCAAAAATAAAAAGAAAATCACTGCAAAAAATGGTAAATGGTCTGAATTTATAGAACTCTTCATCAAGTCCCTACAGATTCCAAAACACTTTACACTGCAGTCATTCACTCATTCATATACACTTTCACACACTGATGGTGGTAAGCTACATCGTAGCCACAGCTGCCCTGGGACAGGCCGACAGAAGTGAGGTTGCCAGGTACTGTAAAATTTTTATACAAGTAACTGCATTAAACTGGACTGCAGAAGATGATCTAAACTTGTACAGTGTGTTTGTGATGCATTAAACCTTTAAAAACAGGGAATAAATTGTGCTTAAAGGGACAAACAACAACTGCTCAAAATGACAACTTATTCTTACGATAGTCTCCGGATCCTGAGCCTGATCCATCATCATTGTCATCGCCACCTTCATCATCTACAGGAGACTCTCCTGATGGTAGGCCTTCTATGTACAGGTCATCAGTCACTTGTAGAAGTGGCTCAGATGAAACAAAGAGCTGCAAGAAAGGAGAAAATGCAAACATTGTTTAAAGGGGACAAATCCAAACAAAGAGGAGAAAGGAAGAAAGACACACAAATTCACACTTGACGAATTCCTCCCACTAATTGAAACCATGTGAACGTCTCTGCAATCTGAGAGTAAGACAATAACTCACAACCAGTGATGTACGCTTACCAAATATGCACAAGCCTGTGTTGTTCTGAGAGGGACCACAGTTTGTACTGCTTCCATGCTATTGTGTGCAGTAGATCTGAGCTGCATTCGTGCTCATTTCATGTGTCATGGTTGTAATTTGTGATTCTTAGCAGAGCCAGACAGCAGAGATCTAAGTGCGTTTGAGTTGAGGAGGAGGGGAAAGATAGAGTAGCTTCAAAGACAACATACAGAACAGACAAAACAACCCTCTACACACCCACATAGGCACTGAAAATCTCTGGAAAAACTCTTACCAACCCAAACCCACCAAAGACACTCATAAAAAACCCAAGACATGCTTTCCTTTCAGCCTAATCAGTCACTAAGAGCTCAGGCCATCCATGAAAACAATGTAAAAACTTGATAAAGACTAAAACGGTAAAAAAAGAGGCAAGAGGAGGATCACACAGATGGTGTCAAGACAGAGAGAGACACAAACATGGATGAATATGGCCCATTGAGACATGAAGTATGTCTGGTATGTATACTATGCTCCCACTAACACAGGTGCTGAGAGATTTAGAAATGAGAAAGACTGGAGAAAGGAAGAAGAGACACAGGGACACTACTGTGTTTGACTCTTTAAAAAGCAGGTGCTGCAGACAAAAAGAAGGCGTGAAAGGGGAGGAATCATTGCCTTGCTACGATAAATATTACCCGAGGGTGGTTCAAGTTAAGACAAATCGTACAGGAAACATTTTCTCAAGTCAATATAAGATTTATTTAATAACATATCTTTGCTTATCAGCATATAGAAAACAGAACAAGTGCATACCAAAATGTGACACCACAAAGAAAATTGTGAGGAGAGACTAAATCAAAGAGGATTTTGAACATATTTTCTGTAATTATAACTTGATTTAGTCATAATATACAGTCTGCTTTTCTGCTGTCTTTAGTTGGGTATTACAAATCCATTTGCTAGCAAAGCAAAAGGCACAGGCAGAGATGCAACACCCCCCTCCCCCTCTCCAACAGTTACCAAACAACATGCAGTTTCTCTACCCATATAATAAATTTAATGTCTGCGAATTCAAACTTCAAACAAACAGCCAAAGACAGTTGTAAACTTAGTACATACAGTGTGTGCAGAATTATTAGGCAAATGAGTATTTTGATCACATCATTCTTTTTATACATGTTGTCTTACTCCAAGCTGTATAGGCTTGAAAGCCAGCCAACTACCAATTAAGTAAAACAGGTGATGTGCATCTCTGTAATGAGAAGGAGTGTGGTGTAACATAAGATAAAACGTCAAGACTTCCAAAAATAAAGCCTTGATATTTATGAACCTTTGGGTTGCTTGAGAACATAGTTGTTGTTCAATCATAAAAAGAATCCTCTCAAATACAACTTGCCTAATATTTCTGAACACCCTGTACTTTTAGTTTCCTGTCAAGTCAACCAGTTTGGACATAAGTGGTCTAAACTGTGACAGCTGTAGCTATGGTCAACTTCAACTCTAAACACACCGATCTGCTCCGACCAGAAAGGAAAGAGTCCTCTTGTCAGAACAAAAACATCTCGCCTGACTTTGACGTCAGGTACAGCTGAACTGAAAATTCTCTTTGTACGTTGTGGGAAATAATGAAGTAAAAACTATGCCAATCATTAATAAGGGTATAGTTTATTGTCCGTGTTCAGTATGTAATGATTAAAGACCTAAAATTCCTTTAAGGAATGAATATTACCCGCTGCCTTTCATGCAGGACTTTTAAACAACAACCGTTTTATGATAGGAAAAAGCCTTGAACCGAGTTGACTCCAAATGTTATTCAGTTATAGTTATACATCTAGTGATTACATGATTAGTTTTATTAAAATCCATCCAGTGGTTCATGAAATATTTTGCTAACAGACAGACAAAGAACACATGCACACACGGTCACTGTCAAAAATATGAACAGCTCGTTATCTGACTTCAGAGATAATAAGGATCATACATGATCACACATAAAACAATTCCCCTATTCTAGTATATAAAAGTCATTTAAAGCCATTTAGTTGTATTTTTTTATTAGAAAATTAGCATTTGTCTGCAGCTGTGGGTGTAATTTCTCAGGCATCCATGATGATTCTGGAATTCTGTTCTTGTTTTCAAAAAACATTTTACTCTCATCCAAAAGGTTTCAGAAGTCTTTTGAATGAGAGGTCAAATATCTTCAAGACATGAGTAAACAAAAAGTCCAGTCACCTTTTGTTAAATTTTGTAATGAAGACGGAATAACTCCAATGAATCAACATCTAATTTATGTATATGTATGACAAACATTGTGAACTTTATTAAATATTTCAACTCTAGGATTTTAAAATGCATATCAAACAAAAGTACTAAAAAAAGAGGCTTTCTTTGTGCACCCATTGCAAGAGGCGTGTTGCATCAGAGTTTACTGGAAGCAGTGACAAGAAGGTTAAACATCTGGAAAACATACATGCCCCACATACACACAGGCTGCATATATGATTGTGGTTTCCTAAAGCTTTTGTCACAGTGAAGAAAGTTGACTGGAAACAGCTGGATTCAGAATGGCACAATACTTCAGAGATATAAAAAGAGAACATTTCTGAAAATTCAGTCATTAAAAAGAGCAAATAATGATTTTGTGTCAGCTGGGATAAAGGTTACATTTTTCTCCAATGAGTTGGAAGTGAGTGAGGAGAGGGGGGTCAAAAGTGAGGTTGTGTAATTTCCAAAAGCACACAGAAGGTCTATCATCATTGCACAGATAGCTACAGCAGCAGAACTCTTTACTGTGTACAGAGCCTGTTTGACGAAGGGTATAAGCCACAAAATGATGGATCTCTCAGCGTCAAGCTGTCTTTAGTTGTTTTATAACCGTTTTTGGTCTCAAAGTTACCAAAAGAAGCTGAGCTTTTGTTACAGATCAGCAGGCCTGGATTGTTTTTAGTCAAAAGGTCTTTCTCTAACAAGTACATGTGACACATTATCTACTTTTGCTGTGGATTATGTTGAGAGAACCTATGCTAAAATAATGGTAATTTGAAACTGTTGACCTTATGTCCTTGTCCTCAAAGCTTTGCAAAAAAAAATATTGCTAGTAACTTCGTAGTTAGCTGTGTTTTGGCTTTTTATTACATGGTTTACAATTTGCCTCTTTGTCTAACTATAAGCAGTTTAATCTTGGTTTTATGACGCTTGGAAATAATTACAACAAAATGAAAATCCCTCTTGGGCTTGGTGCAATAGAAAGTTGAACACACTGCCAAGAATGTCCTATAAATATCAAACAAACTGTCTCAAAGCCACACAGATGTATACAGTCTTACCAAACAATGTTGTGACTAATGCAGATATCTGAGCACTCAAAACCTCCGATAGGACCAACTGTTTACAAACTCACAACCACAAGAAATGTCAGCTTACGTTTATTTACGCTATCATCTAACCAAGTCACATTTTTCATCAGAGCATGTGCTGGAAGACTAGATGTGCACCCCAATTTCCCTCAGAAGCACTATGGAAACAGTCATAAATAACCGAGCAACAAGATATTGCTCTCTTCCTCTTCCCTCGTGCAGTTCGATGGAAAACTATGTGCACTCCACGCAGTTACACGCGTGCCTGGACAAGCCCAGTGGGACTCACTGTGAGTCATCCATCCAGAAAATGACACAACTATCATGAGCTGAACGCCTGTTTCAACAGTTGACTTTCAGATGAGAGCTGCATCACTGGCTGACTAAACACTTATTCTGCAGCCTCCTCAACCACTCGAGGAAAAAGATGGTTTGACTGTATGATGCAAAAAGTTATCACGCCCAGCAATTTAGGGCAAGAGCTTGTATTAGAGGCAAGAAGTCCGGAGGAATCCAAGCAGAGTGGGGAACAATAATAACTTCACTCTGGTAAAAAAAAAAAAAAAATGTGTGAAAGTGGCTGGTAGGTTTGAGGAACTTTGTGTTCTCTGATTTCCAACTGGATTGGAATAAGATCCACCAGGCCTAAAGCAAAATAAAACACACAGCAAACTTTATGTACATAAAACTATGTCAATGTCTGTTTCCTTCTTTATATCCACAAGCACAGTGTCAGGTTTCATCTTTCTTTTCACAATATCCAGTTCATAAATCTTACATGTTCATTTATGGATTGTTAGTGAGCTTCTTTAGCGCTCATTTGGGATTTTTTTTTTTTTTACACTAACACATCATGCAGTCAATTGATCTGTTTTCACATTTGTGACAATAAACAGAGCTGTGCTCAAGTCTGCTACTTCCAGGTGTTTTCTCCACTTTGGAGTGGGGGAAAAAAGAAAGTGAGAGAAAAGCAGGAATTCCTCTAGTTTTAGGCCAGAACTGCCAACTCACCCAAGTGAAAAATCTTGATCAATTCTACTTGTATTATGGCTACAAATTCATCTTTAACTAATTTCAAATTTTATTTTGAAAACAATTGAGCATATTTTACTACTTTAAGCCAGGTGTGGATGGTGTTCAGGCCTGTTCTGAGGGATTTGCTTTAAATGTCAAAGCTGTGAGCCAGAGGCTAAACAGACTCGTGAACTTGACACCAGCTGGAAGCCTGAACTTGGCTTGAATCCACAGTGTATTGCTGAAAATCAGAATATCCCTGTATTAGTGATAATTCCCTTATGTAAATACTGTTGCTCAAACGAAACTCGTTGCCATTTTAATTAGCCTACTTGGAGCACATATTTTACACAAAACAATCTCTGTCCCATAAAATACATAAATACATCAAATAACACTGGGCATCTAGTTATTTAAAAAAAACAAAACTATTGGATATAATACAGAAAAACAACAGCAAACCGAAGAAACGTTAGGTTTGAATTGTCAAAACGTCTAATTAACGATCAAAATAGCTTTTCCTCTGAATAAAAAGAGTCCAAAAGTCTGGGGTTTATTCATTACAAACAGCAATTAAAGGTTATTTCTTACCTTTTTACTGATGGACCCAGCCGAGAGTCCGACGAGGAAGAAAAACCACAGATTCTTCATTTTCACAACCAAGAAAAAACGAAAAAATAAACAGAAAAAAGATTTTTAAATCAACAATAACACGAAAAAACTAATTTGAAAGCGTTCAATCAGATGAAAAACGTGTAAAAATCGGACTGAACACGTTTTAGGTTTCTAAAGTCTCCGTCTTGTTTGCCAAATCTCAGCTCTTCTCGGGAACGACTTCTCCTCGCGTTGCTAACTGAGACTGGAAACTTGTTTGGACCGTCCGTGCAGCCTGGCGACGCGTTGACGTCATCACGACGTGACGTTCATGGATGTAGGTGGGATGGCGGCGGAAATGGGGGAGGAGGCGTAATGTCATCGATTTGTAACAAATTGGCAGTTGTTTCGACATTTTTGTAAACTCTTGAGATTCCTCTCTTCCAATTGACTTCAGATGTTTCAGCTTGTTTAAATGTTTTAAAGCCGTATTAAACTAAAAATAGTAAATTGAGTTTGTTTAGACTTCTCTACCCTTTCTAAAAAGACAAATTTATTTTATATAAATTATACATTATTTTATTAGGCCTAAATGATTGGAAAAGTTGGTCTGGTTGCATTGATAGCTCAATAGAAACCACATATAATTTAAAAATTACATATAAACCTACAATTTGTGTAGAAAATGTGACTAATTACTACGTGCTTCTTTACAATTTGACTTGTACTTAATTAAATCTCATTAATTTAGCATTAACTCTACAGTGTGTTGTCTATTAAACCTTAGACCTGTTTGTTAGTAACCAAAATGTTATTCAGTGATTCAAACTGTCCATTTTCTTTACAACAAAATATAGGCCTATTGTTATTCCTCTGAATTTGCACATTTGCAATGAAATATCACCTTTAACATTCACAACCATAGTTACATGGCATGCATAGCCAATAATAGCCGAGAAGTAATTTGTAAGTCTTAACTGTTTTCATGCACACCACTGAGATCCTGTTTGGACAGCTAATACTCCTGAATACTTATTGCAGCCATGCAAACTGTTAAGAACATTCAGGAGATGGTTGTTATGACTGTTTTGTACTTTTTATTGTTTTTGAAATATTGAGCTTTGTTTGAGCTTCATTGGCAACAGCAAATTGAGACAATGTCAGCAGCTTGGTTTTGATCCAATACTGCCCCCCTGTGACAACTTTATGATAGAAAGACTTCAGTCATACATCCATCAAATTATTTTCATTCAACAACCCAACAAAAGTCCAGCCAACCCATTTTCTATGAATATCATGCAAAGTTTTTATTTCATATCCAGTGCTGCCTTTTTTGTCCAATTTCTCATCTTTTGATTCTACTCTATTTCAGCATCACTGTGTTTCAGACTTTAAACCAGCAGGATGTTAGACTAGTTTGTATAGCCTAATTTAACTGTTTTCAATTAATGTTTAATTTAATTTTTTTAAATTTTTGTTATTGTTTATTGTTTCCAGTATTATGTTTTACATATCATTATTCCATGTGTAGCAGTTGTTATTTGAGAATTTCCTATTGAGGAACTTCTCACGAACTTTGACTTAATTTGCAATTTGGTGAACCTCACAACTGCTGTGAGAAAGCAAGTCCACATGTGTTTTCTAAATCGTGACTGATTGTTTGGATTTAGGCTTTTTATTGTTTTGAGAACTCAATTGAGACTGCAGCTTATGGTATATCAATGCTAAAGTTCTGTCTGAGGGGGATTCAGAGTCAGATCAGAGAGAGATCGAGGCAGAACAAAGACTAGAGCAGAAAGAGCAAGATTATGTTTTCTCTCTGGTCTCAAATAAAGTGCTGGAACTGGAAATCACCATTTGGTCTGTTATTTAATTCTTAACTCAGTATATGGAAATACATATTTTCCCCCACAACTTTGGGCAGTTGTTTGAAAAAGAACTATTTGAATGAATTAGATTTGATAACAGGTTTTAAGAAAACATGTTTTTTTTTTGAATATTTTTTTTCTAGTTACATTTGTTGTTATTTAGAAATCAAAACTTTTCTGCTTCTCAGATTTTATTTCTATTTTGTAAAAAACATCATTTTAATTTTGTGGCGTCTCATTTTTGGGTTGTTCATCAATTTACAGGTACTGACAATTGAAGAAATAAAACACTATAACTGGAATTCAGACAAAAAAAATGTTAAAAACTGGGGATGTTTTTAGCACTCTTTGTTTATGAATAAAGAATTTTGCTAAACAAAATATTAGGTTACAACAGAGTTCTATTGTTTTGT
>JAVKLF010000042.1:13392826-13403707 GCA_034783495.1 Millerichthys robustus
ACTTTAAGTCACTTCCTGTCCCCTGATCTGTACCCCTCAGCTTGAATTAAATTTAGAAAGTTAAAGTGTCATGAATAGAGTAAGAGGAACATTAACTATCTGGTTTGAGTCACTGAGGTTCTCATAGAGAAAAGGGACCAAACAAACTGACGTTGATAGAAACAGAAACAGCGGATGATTTAAACAAATCAAAACAAAAATGTCAATTACCAGAGGCTGGACTCCACCTTCTTCTCTGTCCAAACTTCCTCTAGAACTCCTCGTGTCTGGTTTCTAAAGAAACAAAAAAGCAAAGCTGTAAAATTTTAAAGTGTTATATAATTTATTCAGGTAACTGTAAAGAATTCGGTTGGTTGTAAAATATCTGAGTCACGTTGCACTTTTGCTTGTGACTTAAAAAGTAGAAAACGTTTTTTATTTGCAGGATTTTCTCCTAGACAAACCCATGTAGTGAGTTACTGTTAACCTCCCCGTCTTTTCACAATGATGCAGCTTAAGATGCAAACTCCATCACTCAACTCTGTTGATGTTCGACTAATTAAAGATTGTTGGATTTGACAACAATTGCAGCACACAAACATTATATTAATTCATAATTATCAAATTATCTTAAACAAACTGAAAAGTTACATTCGGTTTTAGCTTTACCCTTTCATATTAAACAAACAAACAAGTAGATCTGATCAGTTGCCCTCCAACACATTCATCCTCTCATACCAGTTTTCCAAGGCAGGACTTGAAGACCAACATCGCCATTAGGTTCATCAAAGTTGCCTGATGAGTTGTTTGTGTTTGAGATGTAATCTCTTCTGATTTTACAGATTCTGTCTGCCTCTGTCTAAACGTTTTCCTTTCTTTCTGCTCGCCTGTCTGTGCCAGCAGCTTCATGGGATCCAACTCCAACTTCCTGCCTCCAGCACACTTATAACTGACTCAAAAACATGGGAAAGAGGGAAGGAAAAGAGGAGGAGGGATGCAACTGCCAACGAGCTGTCAGGATAACATTTTCCCCTCTTTCTCCTCCCCTTCTCACTGAAGTATCAGTGTGATAAAAAAAACAGCCAGTCTACAACCAACACTTTCACATGTGCGCACTCCTACACACCCACTTAATGCCTCCTCGTCTTTTTAGTAATCTCGTGTGTTGTCGGTTAGTGGTTATGAGTCGAAGACAGACTGTTGACTGGGCTGTCAGAGTCCGTAAGCCTATCATTAAGCCTGGAATTCACACAGGCCACACCTGCCTCCAAACTCACACACACGCACACACACACGCACTGACAATAAAATACTTCAACCAAAACTCCAGGCAGACGCTTCAACCAGTGTTCACAGAAAAAATGTCTGAAACACGAAATACTCCTCTCTTCTGACAACCTAGACTTTCTGTTTGCGGGTCTGATTATCAAAGTCTGAGCATCAAAATCAGCCTGTTTTGGATTTTAACACATGAAGGAAGCAGTGATAAGATCAGTCAAAATGACATTTTGTTGAAAAGAACAGACAAGATTTGTTGTCCAACAAATGAGGATAGTTGTTTTCCTCAAAAATACAGGATAGTTACTCTTCACTTAACAAATAATGCATTATGGAGGCTTCAATGGAAACGAAGTCAGGGGAAATGTGAGGTGATAAATGTGAAAAAATAAAATTAAGGACCTTGACAGTATGAACTTTATAGACACAACTGCTAAATAGACCTGAATAATAATCAAATGGGGGAGTTGTGTAACGTCATGTTTTAATACATATGTTTGCATCTTCTACAAAAAGCTTTGTTTTGTTTGCTAAACTGGAAAATGTATCTAGTCAACTTTAGTGATTCACTGACACAAACATATAGTCGAGGCTTTATTAAAGAACACAGAGACATCAAGTAAAACAAATGCAGAAGAAAAAGCGCATTACGCTCTGGATTTCTGTCTGTTCGGTTCTGTTTCAGAGTTGTTTGCACCTGAGAATGACTGAAATGTGTTTTGGTATTAAAAATGCTTTTGTATGGATTATCATCTATAAAGTGTTGATGAATTTAGATTGTAGTGCACACTGATTTTACATTCAATTAAATTGCTTCAATAGGTTTTAAATATCAGAAAAGGTGCGGTGAAATGTGAAGGATAGTCTGCTATACCTAAAAGTTGATCAAACAGATCGAGCTTCTGTCTTAACAAGAAATGTGTAAATATTAAGAGTAAAATAAGACTGACTAAATTGAATGCTGCAAAGTGAGAAAACAAACTAAATGCCTTTAAAACACAACTGAATTCTGTAAATTTGAGAATCAATAAGAAATCAAGCATTTTTGTGGTTAAGAGAATTGATGAGCTCATGTTTGTTGAACTGACACAGAGATGACCTTAACATAATAAAATAAATGAAGAAAAAGGTGTTAGTGCGCTCAAAGCAGTTTCAAAACAAAAAAAAATTCAGTCAACTTAGCAAGACATTTGTGATAAATGTAGCATGCACAACATCAGACTAAATATACATCACGATACACTCAATATGTTAAAGTGTATGTTTCTCTATGTTCTTGTGCAGGTAAATTATTGTAATTCTGCAGATAAAATTTATTTATATGTTTTTTTTCAGGCTTTAACACCTGGCATATAATACAATTTTCTATTTAATGTATTTGCAAAAAAAAATTTTTGTCTGTAAAACACAGTCACTCAATTTATCTTCCTGAAAAATGACCTAAAAAGTAGAAAACACAATGAGCTCAAAACTGTCAAACAAATGTACAATTTATCAAAGCAAAGGCACCTATAAAAAAGACACAACTGCACCTTCTGTATTTTGTCTTGCAGACAAAATTTTCTGAAGTTTAATCTAAACCGGACTGATGAGCTAATGACTACTTTTGGAGATCAAAACCAAGGAGAACTGCTGAGACCTTTATATGGCTACAATCTTAAAAATATCAAAACAGTCCGCGTAAACATGGCTTTATAAACTTATTTTTATAAACTACTTTTATAAATGTTCTGCAAAACTTTTGTAAACTTTAAAAACAGAAGATTTTTTCACTAAATGGATAGTTACATAAAACTGTTCCCACAATATGTCCCCTTTAAATGTACTGTTACAGCCTTTGTGTTGGACCTGTATCAGCTGTGTCTGAGTGCATTTCCTCTGAGTGTGCTGCGTTTGTTACCAGCAGCCTTTCCTCCTGTTCCAGCCACCTCTGATCTTCCTCCATCTGCTGCTGTTGCATCATCAGCTGTTCCTCCATTAACAGGCACTGCTGGCCTACACACTGCTGCATGTCTACTTCACTGTCCTACGTACGCACATACACACAGGACGGAAAGACAAACGCAGCACGACACGCATGCACACCGACACCACATAACGTAAAAATACACGTGAAGAGAAAATGCACACGCTCACAGACAAGAAATGAAGACAGATGGACACCAGACTGGTGACAAGCTGAACTGAAATGGTGAATGCACACAAACTTAAAATAATACATGGCAATGGGGTATTGATTTTTTTCCAGAATATATGTAACAACTAATAACTAAGCACTAAGCATTTGAATTAGACAAAAAAAAAAACCTATTTTTAGGAATGTAAACATGGTCTCTTACCTCCCATAGTGCCATGTCTGCTCCATGGGGCTGGGAAAGTTGCTGTGCGTGCGAGTGTGTGTGCACGTGGTGGCGAGGGTGTGTGTGTGCGTGGTGTGTGTCCACCATGGCAGCTGGTGGAGGGTAAAGGGCACTGGGCACAGAGGGGAGGGTGTGAGGGCCAGCATACCCTGCCATCTAAACACCAGAGGGAAGAAGAAACAGGCAAAATCACTTGGTTATTTTGCAATCAGGTTTCTTTTAACACTTTGGACTGTTTGTATCAAGTAAAACTGTAGTAGAAAATTCAAGAGTTTTGTCTTTATACCTGGTAGTGTCCAGGATGCTGCGGACTTGGATAGAAGCCTTCACTGGAACGGGGACTGGGATAGCCTGGTCTACTCGGCTGTAGAAAGAAAAAAGTATATATTAAAAATTAAAAACCACATGGGTATAAATAAAAGAAGACAGGGGATGACAAACACTTAAAAAAATGACACTGAATTATCTTTTTCCTGAATTTCACATCAGAAGAAGGGTAATTCAGACAATCATCACACAAACCCCTGGGAGCTGTTTGCGTGGCCATGTTAGCTGTCAGTCAAAAATGGGAACACCCACAGGGCTGCAAATCCAGCAGGCTGTTAGTTCAACTGATACTAAATAATGTTCCTGAGTTCCAACACCACCCATGGAGAACTGAATTCTGGACAAATGATCACCAGTTAGATGTGATGCAGGTGTGTAAACAGTGTTGAATGTTCACCAAAGACCTTGTTTTCAGGTTGTAACGACTGAACTACTGGTGACAGGCTGAATAAACTGTGCTGGAGTTTTACACCAGTCTTAGGATTTCAATTTTGCCAGATTTACCTGTAACCTTTTGATCAATAGTCATTCTGACTTTCTAAAGGTCTTTCAAAGTGTCTCTTTAAACTTTGGCTACTTTTCCCACTCACTTTCTGTCCAGTTCTTGTACTCCATGAAAGCACGTTTTTTAAAACATTATAAAAGTAGAAACATTACAACATTACAAAGGTAGAAAAATGGAAGACAAAACGAATCATTGACCGGCCTAATAAATATAATCGGAATATGGTTTTCCAAAATACATCTAAGGACTGACACAGGACCAGAGAGACACATTATACTTCAGAAGCTCATCTACATGTCAAGTTTTCAGCTCATCTTTAGTAATCATGCAGTTGGTGCTAAAATACGATTTGGTTTGTCAAACTCTGTTATTGTTGGTATTTGTTTTTTTAATTCATCTAACGAAATTGGACAAATTGTTATCTTTGCAAAAAGCTGTTAGTCACAAGGTAGCTAATTATCCCATTTAAAATTGGTTCTTTGTCAAGTTCTTGACTCTACACTGGTTCCGTTGAGTTTAGCAGCCTTTTTAGGACTGAACATAAATCAAACTTACTTAACTTAAACAAATGAATACACAAATCAAAACATTTCTTTGAAATTAACTAGCTAATTGACCAAGAATGAGCAAAAATGCAGCAAATTAAACATCTTGACAGACCTTTAGAAGGCTTGAAACATATAATTAAGAGCACTTTGAAAAGTCACAAGAAATTCCAAATGTTATATTTTCATGGTACAAATTTTTGCTGAGTTTTCTGAACAAACCAATAAAAGTTTTGTTGTAGACAGTGGGCTATTATGATGCAATATTTAGTACTTTCAGGTAAAAACTGAGGTGCTTGGTGAACCTTGATTTTCTTTTCTGTTTCTGCTGGCTAGTTCAGATGAAACTGATCAAACTTTATGAAACGTTCTTCCTTTTTGAGTTTTTTTCCTAAGCAATTCAATATAGAGGTCATTTTTACACAACAGTGCAGCAGCTTCTACCTTCCACAGTCTCTCATAGCAGCTTTCTCTGGACCACACCTTTGACAGCAAGACAGGGAGGGAAACAGAAAGCAAAGCAAAACAAGAAGGAATGGAAGGAGACAAGAAAGAGGGTAAAAGGGCAAACACAAGTAGGAGAGGAAGGAAAATACATCAAGGAGAAGCAGACGACAACAAAACAACACAATGCAGACTAGTTTTGAGTTTTCAAAAAACAAAATTCGGGGAACAATACCACAACTGTGGACAAGCTCACATGTGAATGTTCTTCACTTTTGGAAGTTTGAATCTGCAGAGGAAGACTCATTTCACTATAATGGTCAATCCTCAGGGAGAAAAGTTCTCCCAGGAATGCCAGTTTAAAAACAGAAATACCAATAGGACAACAAAAAGCTGACTCAGGCAGAAATATTCCATCAGATTTCTAGAAACACTGGTAAGCATCTGATAAACCTTTGAACGGATATGTGAATTTAAGAACAAATGACTCGATACATAATCAAATGACTTTGAATACAAAGGGTGAAAGAAACAAGTCAATGTCAGTGTAGGGAGGATCCAAGCAGTTTCACCTAACAAGAAAAACAAATGTCATTTGAGTATGAGCACAAGAGCAGCTGTCCTGACCTGTTCATGTGCTAATACGCTGATGACATTTGCACAACCTGAAGCGAGTGACCTTCACAGCTGTCTTTTTTTAAACATACAAACAGGGAAACGTGACAATCTGTGATGTTTACTAGTGTCTAGCGTAATAAGCTGCATTACCATGGAAATTAAGCAATAATATTTTGTGTACCAGCAGATAAATTTGGAAGCTTTAAATTTCTTAGATATTTTTTAATCAATCAGCTGTCCAAGTGTGGAAAAACAACTGATAGATTGAGTTGAAAAATATTCAAATACACACACAGTATGATTTGTAACCAAACATTTATAATAGCATTTGAAAATAATAATAATGTGCATTAATTTACACATGTATTCAGACATCACAAAAACTGTAAAACTGAGACTGAGTCTAAAAAAAATTGGAATTTGGAAGTTTTGACCAAATCTGTTATCTCAAATTTACTAGATAGTAAAAACAAATAGTTTATAGTTAAACTGCAACAACGTAAAAAAAAAGTCATTTAAACTTCAAACAATATGTTCAGTTACTTCAATCTAAATGTAATAAAGTTTTTCAAAAGTTTCTTTTTTTTCAGTTTTCCTTTTACAAAGATCCATTGCATCTGTTTCAAAATCTTTGCTGACACAAAAAACACTAAAGGCACTTGAAGGCAAGCCAATCGGCAGAATATACTCAATTTATGTTTCTACAATTCAAAGAAAATCGTAACAGAGTACAGACTCCTTACTATGTATAATTTTGATATAATGATTTTTTAGTAACCTAACATTGTAAAACACATGTTCCTAAAACAGGCATGTAGTCCAATTACATAACTCCCCATGAACCTTAAAGGAATGTTCTGTAGTACATTGTAATTAAGGTTTTCTTTTACTTCATACATCACTCTGGGGCTCCTCGACTCCCACACAGACACATCCATCATCACAAAGAACAACAGACTGAAGCAAAACATACCAAAAAAAAAAAAAAGCTACGAAAAGGGAAAATATCATGGGCACAGACTGGTGTAATAGTTAAAGGTATAAACTGCAGTTATATAGACTGGACAAATGTTCTCATAGTAATAAACAAAATCTGCACAATGGTTTTCTCATATAAGTGGTTATATTGTTGTAAATAAAATTTGCATTTTCTTTACCTTCAAAAATGGACAAAGTAACTGAAAAAGGCCAGACGGTACACTTAGTGGTCTAGTAGAAATTGTATAAAAAGTTTTAATAAAAAAAAGGTTGCTTTAAAAGCAGAACAAGTTAAATTTACAACCAAAAAAATGTGTTACTGTTTTTAGTATGTCTGGGCAACACTTTTCAAAGTGGAGACAGACTTTTAGACTCTTTGTCCTGACCCAATACTTCGCACACTCGAATAAGCTTTAGTAATAAATATGCCACATTAAAGTAAAAGGAATAAAATAAACGTAAGTGATCACTGAACTATAATATGTGTTTAAACTTGGGCATGGTTAGTAGAAAAGATATGTTTGCAAAACTGCAATAGTTACTAACAGAGGTAATGACTTTAACAACATTATAAACTACTACAATGTTTAAGAACCATGTTTTGTAGGTCGATCAAGTAAATATTAGCTTTTGTAATCTCACTGCGGATCATTTAGATATTTCACGTGTGTTACATGAGTCAGAATGTTTGCTCAGCAGATATAGGATTCATTACAGGCACACTCAACAGGCCAGAAAAAGGATGCAAAGATCCAATGACCAATGCCTCACTGAAATATAAATATAAGTATCAACATTCAGCCACATTGGACTAAAAACATTTTAACAGCATGTTAGAAAAAACATCCAACCAGGAATAAACAACTTGCTGACAGAAATTGGCCAATAAAAATTAAGCAAAACACACTTATAAATGAAAATGAATGGTTTTGAGATTTGTGTGCGTGTGTGTGTGTGTGTGTGTGCGTGCGTGCGTGCGTGCGTGTGTGTGTGTGTGTATCTATGTGTGTGTGAAGTGAGTTTTCTTTTTCTTTTTTTTCTTCTTTTTGAATACTAATTTTTGGCTATTCAAATGTTTTAGTTTATCAACTTATTTGACTGGAGAGTTGTCCAGTCAAAGACATTATTGTTAATGTAAAACAATGTCTTTGCAGGTTATTTTTCACATGTAGTCTCTGAACAGATGTTACAGTGCCTCTATAAATCAAAACGTTATGTCGTGAGAATAAAAAAAAATTGGAAATCTTTAGTGTGACCAAAACAACCATTTTCTAGAATAATTTGAAAATAATGATATAAACTTCTGGACCATCTGGACATGTTGAAGAGACTCTGGCTTCAAGTTGCTGTTAGCTGCAGCTTTCATCTACCTGCACAGCCTCAGGTGAGTTTAAAACATGCTGTATCATTGTTCTGTATGTAAAACAAGCCATTCATAGCTTAATTAAAGCTTTGTGAAAACTAGTAATAAGTTGTTGCTGATTCAACATTTAATAATCATTTCTGAAAGTTTAAAATGGTGACAACATGAAATAACTGGCCTTGTCAGTGTCATTATTTCTTCATTTTACAACCAACCACCGAAAACTTGTCAAATGCTCAAAAAAGAAGAACGTTTAGTGTTTATTTTTTGTTAGACACAAAGATTTAGTCTTGTTATAGCAAACACTTTAGCAGATTTGAGCAGCACACCACCTGCCTGGAAGGATCTGGACCTGGATCCTTCAGAGGAGGGAATGGAAAACAAGGTGGGGGTGGTTATAAAGAGGCTGGGCACTGAGTTGGGTGGGTGAGAGCTGGTGAAGGACTGATTAGAGGCTGAGGGCGTTGCAAGGACCTTCTCTGAGTGTGGAGGCAGGAGCGGGGGCTTCAAAAACGGCTGCGCAGCAGGGTGATTGGTCTGGGGGTCAAAGCCAGTTTGGAGTAGGGCACTGGGATTAGTCTGGCTGTCAGAGTGAAAGCTGACAGACAACAAGCGTTCGGGATTAGAATTTGACTTGAAATGGATCATTTGTAAAGGATGAGGATGTACATTTGATATGCTACTGGTCAGAGGGTCAATGTTTGGAGTAGATTGGGGAAGGAGTGGAGAGAAGAGCCATGGATGAGAGTTGGTGTTCTGTAACTGGGATGAGCCAAGCATGAGGTCATTAGGGACATTTGTCTTGTTGGGGCAGCTGCCAGTGGACAGGCTGCGATAATATGGGCGAGGTAAAGAGCGGACTGTAGTAGTTGGAGGCTGAAACAACAAGGAGGGATAAAGTTTGGACTCAGGATTTAACTCGATATCATGCTGAGACACAGAACTGTTGTAACAAGTGGTGCTTTGAAAAGCTGTGTGAGGCTGAGGACTGGCAGAAAAAGTGATGGGATGGGGAAATAACAGAGGCAGAGTAGAGAGTGGAGGAGTGGGTGGGAGAGGAGAAGTGTGGGAGGATGATGGATGAGGGTGTCCAATGCAAAGGGAAAGTTGTGAGGCAAAGCGTTGGTTTTGAAGGCAATGATGAGGAGAGGGAGCAGAAACACAGTCCAGACTGAAGGTGGGTTGCAGGGAAGGGCGACGGCTGGGCTGCAAACAGAGATACAAAGGCAGAGGAGGGACATATGGGAAAAAAGTGTCATAAAAAGAAAGGAGTGTTGTGCTCAGGAAAGAACCAAAGCACAAACATAATTGTGAATATACCTGAAACCAGGCAGCTGAGAAGTTTGAAAAATGTATATGAATATAATAAAGTCCCTGTTCCATTTAATGCATTTTCCTGGTAATAAAAAGCACCAACTGTAGTTTTTACTAAATTACTGAATTTCAGATTTACTGAAAGACCTATGACTTAAGAAAACACTTCTCCCGGTCTCTTGAATTGCTGTTCATAAGGTACGGCTTTAGTTGTAACTAACAGAAGCAGCTAACAGATGCTGACAGCAGGGGAACTGTGGCAATGTCAGAGGGAAGCAGGGACCAGCTGGAGAAACAAGCTGTGAGGTGGGGGTCAGTGCAAGTCAAAATGTAAGACAAATATGGAAAAAAAAATATTTATTGCAAGTGACATAATGTATGTAATTAGAATGTTAGCAGAATATCAATATTTACTGCTAAATTTATAAGATAAGTTCAAATTTCACATAATTTTCATCCACCATGGGTGGTGGTGTGGGAGGGTTGCAGGATTAAATGAACAATGAACAAAGTCTCAGATGGTAATTTTAGGGGTTGACTTGAATCAAAATGGCAACCACTGCTAATCAAACTCAGCCAACACAAAAATGAACTTGGTCAGATTTAAAATGTTGAGCTTAAGTTTGATGTGGCAGTAGAGTAGAATCATCCCCAACACACTCTCTGAGCGCTAACAGATAGAATACTTCCTTTCCCCTCATAGTTTCTCTTAGTTTGAAACTGGCTTGATGCATTCCTTCATGGAAAGCTACTTTTTAATGAATCACGCTTTGCTAATGGAATTGAAAAAAAAACCTGCTGTACACAGAAAGTTTACATTTAAAACATTAAACACAAACATCTTTAACTCCTGGACAGAAATAGTAAAACCTTTAACCTGTGTTTAACTCAACTTCTGCTCTAATCTAATTTAGAACAAACTAAAATCTCTGGAGGAAACATGACATACGACATGGGAAACATGTCAGACCTGTTAGCATTAATACTGTGAAGTTTGTATGCTACACGGGGAATGCAGCAAAAAAGACAAAACATGTGTAGCACCTAGAAGAATAAGAGGGATGCTGTAATACTGTTGATCTCAACACAACAGATTTGAAACACACACACACACACACACACACACACACACACACACACACACACACACACACACACACACACACACAC
>JAVKLF010000042.1:13405881-13419439 GCA_034783495.1 Millerichthys robustus
CACACACACACACACACACACACACACACACACACACACACACACACACACACACACACACACACACACTTCTCCCCCACCTTCACTCACCACCGCAGCACCTGGAAAAACAAGACTTCCTGAAGTCTATTTACTCAGGCTGAGCTGACTGCACAGATTTAAGGTATCAGACTATTTGTTCATTTACTTTACAATTTATCCAATCTCAGACTAGCAGCAATAAACACAGTATTAGATAACTTGCTATTTGACCAGTCAAAACATAAGGAAAAAGGTTAGTACTTAATTTTATGGCTGATGAAATCTTTATGAAAAGTATAAAATGTTATAAACTTTCCCATGAAAAAGAATATCCATGTGTATAACACCAACATTTCCCCACAAAACACTTCTAATGAGCTTAAAGCAATTGTTTTGGGGAAGAAATGCAGTCACTGTATTTTGAGAATTGGTTTTTTGGAAACATATGAAACCATAAATCAAATTATCCACTTTGCAGAAACCGAGACCCTTCAGAGGCCTCGCTGGACAACATTTCAGATCATTCTACAGAGCAAATCAATTTATGCTTCCTAGCTTCCAAGAGACTCATAAAAAGTTCCTCTATTGGAAAAACAACTATACAAAGGCATTTTACATCAGTTTTTTTATTGTTTAAAGCCAATGTCATTTTACTAAAAAATTTTAAAATGCTTGTTTTCATGCAGGATCAAATAACTTGTAAAGATCAAACGTCACACATTTCTTAAGACAAATAGTAAAAAGATTTCTTTCCAAACAGTGAAAACTTTAAATAGTAAATTTGATTAGTGTGAAACTTTTTTAGGAAGTAATTCAATTGAGTTCTACAAATGATTATTCTAAAATATTCTGGCACATACTTTCAGTTCAAAACTTTTTTTGAGTTTATGTTTTCGAGCAGCAGAAGTCTGAAGTCAATTCAGTGAAAATAAAAGAAAACATTAATGAGGGTTTCTGGACATTTTAGACCCACTGTCCAGCATGTTTTAGCGGTTTCCCTGCTTCAACACACCTGATTCAAACACTTAAATAGTTACTCAGAATGCCACCAGGTTTAGCAGAAGCCTGTCATCCACTCATTCATTTCAGTCAAGTGTGCTGAAGCAGGGAAACATCTAAAACATGCAGGACAGTGGGTCATGTGGACCAAGGTTGAAGACCTCTGGGCTGGACCGAAGCTTCATCCATTTTGATGTTACAAATATATACAGCACTGTATACAAAGTGTATTAAAATGTAAACTAAAACTATAACATCATCCATTTTTGTATAGAATAATTTTAGGGGGAAAAAAGCTTTGTTGTTTGAGCAATTCATTTTAGAAATTCAAATTTGCATAATCTAGAAAATGGGGAAAAAAGAATAACATCTGAGACACAGATATTTTTATCTATGCTTATTTAGACCTAGAAAATGCTAAAGGCAAAATCCACACTTTTCCACTTTTTTTAAGACTTCATAAGAACCTGAGTTCAAACCAAACTTACAGATATTTAGCTTCCACTTGATGTCAATCACAAAGAACTGAAGACGAAACAAGAAATAAGTTTCTCAAGACACAACATTTAGGGAAGTCTGAGACAGAAATATACTTTACCTCAAAAAACAATCCGATTGCACCAGAATGATTCGTCTCCAGACACTTTTAAGAAAGGTCAAAAAGCTACTAGAATGATGACGGGCAGCAGCAGTCAGCACTGACGCACTACAGAAGGTCAACACGAACAATATCAAGTAATACAACACCAGATGGATAAAAACTAAAACTCCTGAGTTATAAATGTTGCAGCTGAAACTCCACCGGACTTAAGGCGTCAGACGTTCTGCCAACACACTTCACCATCAGGATAATATTGTCTGAGCATTAGAAGCCTCGACGGTCTGGCTGCTGGAGTAGAGAGTTACATTAGATCTGCTTGGCTTTTTCCTTCTTTCATTCTCTTTATTACTGGTCTTTGGAAAGCTGTAGCTTCTGGCAGCTGCCCACTTTCTAAACACCCCCTCCCCCTTCCCTGCCACACACACACACACAAATGTTGGTTTATCATCTAGAAAGATTGTAGTTGAAGCTAAGGGCTGCACATTTGGCCAAAGAGACCTATAGTTGGTCTGATGATATAAGAGCCTAGTTAAACCAAAGCTTATCCAAACTTTATAACCTTATATGGCATGGGTTTCTCCTAATAACAGCCGGCAACCACAATGAACATGGCTAATATTGACTCTGTTTCCAAGACATCCAACGAGGCACAAAAAGAATTCATTCACTTTCCATCATGCTGAGCTGTAATTGTCAATTTAAATAAATGTTCTTAATTATGTCAATTGAGCACCAAATGCAGATTTATTTTTTCACGTTGTGTTAAAATACGCAAACGACAAACATATGGTTCATGTCAACTGAACACATTTATCATAATGTGAATGCCTGAAACTCATTTGGATCCAAAAACAAGGAAAAATGCCAATGAGGGAATATAAAAAGGCCAGAGAGGTTAAGAGGAAAGGACAGAAAAAAAACCTGGAACTGTAGGAGAAAGAGACTCAGACTCACTGTACACATGGAGGTGGAATTTCAGGTGTGAGTCACGCTGCTTTTAAACAAACTCATAAAACCACAGGAGTCAAATATGCACTCTTATTTTCCTGTTTCTGCATTACTGAGCGAGAGAATAAGACATAGAAAATGTGTCTGTTGGAGGAAACAATGACAGCATTGTGTTGTGCTGCTGCCATGTTTAAATTGTGAACACAAATTTCTGAGTAGAGTACATTTCTGTCGCAACAGTGTGATTTAAATGTAAAAGTATTTACACAAACTATGGGAGATCTAGTTTATTTGAATTTTACTGAAATAAAAAAGGCCAACTAAAGCTTTTATAGCATAAAGTTTCTGACTACTGTGCTTTTCTCTTGACACAAGTGAAACCACATAAACACAGAGCTAAAACATAAACAGACAGCATCCATTATCTTAACCCGCTTCTTCCTTTCAGGGTGGTGGTGGGTGGGTGGGTGGGTGGGTGGGTGGGTCTGGGGGTCCACTGGTGCCCCTATCCAGCTGTCATAACCAATACACTACATAACCAATTAAAGTGAGAGTAAACTTATTCAAATTGATTAAGAATAACTTTTATTAGAGCATCTATATTACCGATTATAATTATTTTTCACTCCCCTAGTTTAGTTTATTCATTTTACTTTTTATTGTTTTATCTGTATTTTATTTTAATATTTTTTCAAAAGTCTGTAATCAGTTTATTTACAAATGTTAATACTCTAAAATCAGCTTCCACTATTTCCTGGTTATTAACAAAATTGTGTTTCCTTGTGTTGTTGTAATCCCTTCACATTGTCTAATCACTTTATAATTCATTACAGTTCCACCTTATTTTGCCAAGTTAGTTGTGGTGTTATGCTTGTTTGTTTGTTTGTTTTATTTGTTGAAACCCAAAACTCTATTTGTAACTATGTGCAGCCGTAATTTATATAAAAAAAATAGGGAGGGGAGACAAAAAAACTTTGTGTCATTTTTACTCCATCGTTTCGTAGCAATTTTTTCATTTTGTGTTTACAGTTCAATGAGATGTTCCAACAGACAGAGAGTGACACCTGCTGTCAGGAGGATGTCAGCAAAAGATAATCAGAAAAACATTTGCCGTTTCAAATATCAGCTGAAATTAAGCAACTGATTTTTGACTTACAGGAATCAAAATGCAATATGATGAACCATAAATAGACAGAAAGCAGCTTTTACTAGATAATCTTGAAGCTATTCACAAAAATAGCAACACTGGAAGGCAGGAGTTGAGATAAATACATCACGAGTGATCTTTTCTGCAACTATAGAGAAAGATTTGTTTATTAGTTTGAATTGTAAAAAATAACTGAAAGTATACTCTATGTGATTCTTTTTCCACAACGCTGTTCCTAACATGTTATATCTGCAAAAGGTCTACCACAACCACTAAAATATCTTAGTATGAGTTTATCATATTTTTGGTAGAAGTAAAACATAACCTGCATCATAATCAGAATTTAGAATTTCCTTATCTGGACACTCAAATACTGAACAGTTAGGAAAATTGACATTTGTCACAGTCATGGTTTGTAAATACCTTAGTTGTGTTTTAAGTTCTTGAAAGCGAGGCCTTTTGCTGGGATCGTACGACCAGCATTTCGTCATCAAGCTGTAGAGAGTAGGAGGGCACTGAGGGGGCATAGCAAGCCGCTCGCCATTCTCTATCCTGCCAATAACGTCGTTATTCTTCACACCCTGGAAAGGCTTGATGCCAAACATCAGAATCTCCCACATGCAGACGCCTGCAACAAGACAGGCAACATTTTCAAGAATTTTAATCTCAAGGCAGGCTGCTGAAGTTCAGGAAAAGAGTGAATACAACAATAAAATGGTATAAACAAAGGCTAATGTTTACCAAACATCCAGACGTCGCTGGCTGATGTAAATCGTCTGAAGTTGATGGATTCTGGAGCCATCCACTTGATAGGTAATTTACCTTTAGACGCTGGGAAACAGGAATAAAAATTGAGTTACACTTTTATACTATATTATCAGTTTCTCCTATCATTACACAAAGGAGAGTGCCCTGCCCTCCCAACAGAACTGCCCACCCCCCTCATTAACATCATGGCATGTATTAAATTTATTTTTTTAGGAGATTTTCTTTAAGGAGGAGCAGACCAGGCAATCTCCGTTTTCATCACAGCTGAGGAAAGCAGTTGTTTCTGGCCACAAAGAAAACAAAGTAACCAATTTCTGTGGTCTTAAACAAGGAGGTTTTCACAAGAAATAAAGCAGATTTGAGCAGCCAGGTCTGCTCTGAAATGAGCAACTACACACAATTCATCACGCTGAGAACAGACGTGGTTAACCCAGAAAGCCTCTCCGTTCACCGTGCATCAAGAAGAACCGCCAGCAATCAGGGATGAGAGCACCATATGAGAAAGCTGCCACAAGCAGCTATTAATGGTAATGATAATATAAATAAATATGTATATTGTTTAATTGGTCAGAGAGTCAGCGTTTAATGACTGATATCTGATTGTGAAACAGCCCAGTACAGAACAAAGTGATGTGTACATGTACTAATACGCCCGGAGCGCTGGGAAAAATGTCAGAACCCACTCAAAACAGGAAAAAAAAAATCTTATATATATATATATATTTAAGAAGCTATGGAAGTGTTCTATGAAAAGCTCCCAAGTCATTGACTGCAAAAGCCATTGCAGTGAGAAAAGCTGCAAACTTTGTAAATAAATTATCCAAGTTCTAAACTATTCAATACGTTTTTATTTGTGTCTTAGAAAAAATTATTATATGTAATAAGTAAAATATATTAACTAAGTTATTATACAAATTCTTTGTCTCTTTGACCCTGCCCCCAGGTTAGAAACTTAGGGGAATCACTGTTATTTTAGTATTTGGTTACCTTTATAATAGGAGCTATCCTCCATGTATCGAGACAGTCCAAAGTCTCCCAACTTCACACAGTCAACTGTAGACACCAAAACATTTCTTGCTGCAATATCCCTGATAAAAATAAAAATTAAAAAAGAATTAAAGGAGGAATGAGACACACTGTTTTGTAGAATTTGGTTGAAGTACTTCAGAATGTTGTTCTACCTGTGTACGAAGCGTTTGCTCTCCAGATATGCCAGTGCTGTGCTCAGCTGATAAGAGTACAAGATGAGAGTAGCCAGATCTAAACTATATTTTCTAACCTGGAGAAATGATCTTAACTATAGACACAAAATAGGAACAAAAGGCAGAGAAACAATATGAGTAGGGAGCAATACTGTTGATCAAGGACAAACAGAAAAAAGAAAAATATGAAAGAATTTTTAAAAGAACGTGAACAACGGAGTGTACCTAATAAAAAAAGATAAAGAAAAGTCTACAAAGGAATACGATAAATACAAAAAGGTCAAGTGTGAGTCCAACAACCGGGTTAATAACTACCTGTATTAAATGAGCAACAGCAACAAAAAATACAAAACAATGTCTATTTGTTTTAATGTATTCTTACTTTTCTTAGTATTTACATAATATCAGAAATGCATCAAAGAATACACATAAACACTAAGCAATTTATGATCTTAAAAGTCAGTATTAGATATGACTCTAATTATTTATCAAAACCAAATCCATGTAGGAAAGTTTCTCTTGACTTCCTGAAAGACATTTTGAAGGTCTTCAGTGTGTAAAGATAATTTAAGTACACACAGGTTCATTTAATAAAGGAAAATAAAATCCACATGGGAAACATTTTTTCCCTTTTTTCGTACCCCTTAATCCAAACTTAAACCTAAATCTACAATTTGAGCACTGTCTGACAAACTGAATCACTGAGGAGAAAGCTTTGGAGCTTTGTGCCTTTCTATAATTTGCTTCACACTTAAGAATTTTTGGAATAATATATAGCAGAATATAATATTATATATCAATATAATTGATAAAGTCTCATATTTTGTGAGGAATTCTAAATTACATTAAAGACAGGTGCACGCCTCAGTTCAAACCTAACCATCTAAAGAATGTTTCCATTTTAATTTTAAGTGTACCTCTCCAAGTGTGCAGAGCTCCATGATGATCCACACTGGGTTCTCTGTGATGACCCCCATCAGCTTCACTATGTGAGGATGGTCGAACTGACGCATGGTCACTGCAGGAGTTCAAACAAAGAGGTTCACACAAACCAAAAGGTGAACTATCCTGCAGAAAAATGTTCATTACAAATAGTTTTTTTCATGTTTTGTGTGGGTGAAGTTACATGCTTCCTGCAGGAATTTCTCCCTGACGCTGTCTGACGTTGAGTTCTTACACGTCTTCACTGCAACAGACAGAGCTGGATTATCCTGCAAGGAACAAAGGCATCAAAGCAAATTCACTCACTGTAGTATTACAACATCCAGGTGCAGGACATTCACTGTCAGCTTTCAAATGTAACAAGAAAATTAAACTTTACCTACACAGATTACAGCTTTTTTATCATTTCATTCATTAAGCTAAAATAATCTATACACAATAATTAAAAAAACAGAAGACATGACATGAATAAAAGGGTGCAGAGAAAAAAAAATCTTATCACATCTACCTCTTTTTTCCAAAATAAATTCAAACAATAATAATACAATAGTTTTCAGACTGAAGCTTGAAAATATGTAATATTTGCAAATAAAAAACAAAATAGTATCAAGTTCCTTCACATCTTGTTTGAACAAGAGTTTATGTCAATACATATTATGTAGTATCATATTTAGAGTAAGGAAATCAATGTAAACGCTTGTTTAGGGACAATCTTAATCAGTCTTTAACTACTGTGCTGGGAGACATACAATACTGCAAATTTCTTTGATTTAATTTTCTTTTGTTTGACGAGTTAGAAGAAAGAAGTTGTGCTCGTTATGAGACTGAAGAAACATACCGAGCTGATGTAGACTCCTTGGTGGACATCTCCAAACTGACCCTCCCCAATGCAGCGTCCCAACTCTATTCGATCCCTCTGGATTTCATAATCTCGGGCTGTATACAGGACAGACAGACATTTACACACAAACCGACACGGGCACACACAGAAAGAAAAAGAAGAGTCTCAGATCAACGACACATTGATATCTATCTATAAGTCCTGCACTTTCCAAGCTTGTTAGTACACCTCACAGTGTGCCTTTATTATTTCCGCATCAGAGGCTAAAAATATTTCAGCTAAATTATTAGAATTATTTCTCCACAACTCCATGGAATTTGCAAAAGTATGACTCGGTTTTGATGCCTTCCTCTAACAAGCTTGGCTTTATTGCAGTCAGCATGCAACGACAGCATCAGCAAACCACAGTGAAACATGCCACGTAACACAGACAAACAGCCAATAACACTTGACGTATAAATAAACATGAATTATTATGCTGAGTCAAATGTAGGATGGATAAAGTCAAGTGGAATTTTAAAAATAGTGAATCAGCACTGTGGCAAACTTCACAGTTTAAAAGTAAGACTTGTGTTACAATTGAAATTTTTCAATATTTGCACTTCCTGGTAAAAATCAGAAATCAAAGGGTCTGTGAAACAAAGGCTGTTGAAAGCTGGTGGTTTGCTCTGCCTGACAGGCATTACACCAATGCCCTGACTTTGTCTACATAATAAGCACATGAAAATAAAATAAAGCCGTAAATATGTATTTGTAGAAGTAAATCTATACCCTTTTCTTTTTTCTAAATAATTTCTGCTGTCTAAATGTCCAGCACATGAGCGACTTTCAGAGACAACTATCTGGCAGTAATATTTCCGGAGTGAAGATTGTGTAAATGTGATAATATGCTGCAACAGACGATAATAAAATTCAACACGTTGACATAAATATAAAACTGTTTGTGCATTTTCTCTAAATGTCACACATGTTGCTTGTAGTTTCAGAAACTCCACTGTTAAGACGAAAATATTAAGTACAACTACTATTTTGTTTGTGTTTAACAGTTTTATTATATAAATATCTGTTGCTAGCTAAAACCTTTTTCTTGCTGAACTTCTTACTTTATGGAAAAATTATAGGAACATGCCCTGAGTAACCTCGGCTGCTTAGATTATATTAAAACTGAAATATCAAAAACAAAACTCTAGCGCCAGTAGAGCAAATACTGACAACACACCAAACATCAGAGAGGGGTTAGGGGGCAAATTAACAGGAGACAGCTATAAGAAAATATCCAAAATGTACTTTTACAAACACAAGCAAACATACAAAGGGTCACAAGAGTCACCAAACCAAAGTGTCATGACTTTCATTACCTTGATCTAGTCCATAGTATTCTGGGAAAAGGGTTTAATGATAAAAGACAGAAATAACTAGTTTTAAGTACAGCGAGCCACAGGTTGTTAGTGCGGTCTTTAATATTTATATTAATATCAAAATGACGAAGTTAGAGGTTAGGAGGACAACATCTCGAAGACTTTTCTGTTAATTATTTATACCTTACATTTGAGGTCACACATCTGACACCTAATGTTTCCCTCTCCTATGTAACTGATATTTAACCCTTAAAAACAGTTTTTAATATGAACTGTGACACAAAACTGAATTAGAAGTTAACAGCAGACTAAAAAGTAACTAATTTGAAATTATCAACAGTACTTCAGAAAATGAGACGTTGAAAATGAGGAAGCTGTGATTCTTGCCTAATCTTGTGGCAGCTCACAAACACAGACTGCAGGGCTAATAATGCATGTGGCTTCCTTCTCTAAATCAGTATACGACATGTGACTATGAAAAATGTAGTTTTATTCAGAAGTTCCTCATCCTTCTATGCAGTTGTCAGAAAGCACTTAAATGAAATGTCTGCTGAATTAATTCATAATATGACCAACATGAACCTAAGGCATACTTTGAATTATGACTGGAGTTAAATCTGTCTTGCATGGATCTTTACATTACCTTGAAAACCTTGATATCATGACAGAATTAACCACAAGCTAAGATAAGAGTAAAACAAATCCGACGGATCAGTTGTTCCTTGTGCTGCAACAGAAGTGTGCCCTCACTAAGAAGTCTGACATACCTCTAAGACACACAATCTACAGTACCACACATATTTATCACAGCCATCCTCTCTACATGTCATAACAAGAATGTTTCTGCCTGCACACACGCATCAGACGCTTGTATGAACGCACATTATGCAACATAACTGCACTGATTGATCGGCTGACGTTGGAAACACTAACACACGTCATTTTTGCAGCACTTGAGTATAAAGGTGTAAACTTACTTGATGGCATGGTGTATGTGTCCTCCTCATCTATGATCTCAGCATAGTCATCTGTTTCTGCAAAAAATGAGAACAGTCAAGAGAAACAGCAAAAACACGTTATCTCTCAGTTGGTTTATCAGAAAAACATCTTAAACAGCACAAACCAAAGACCCACTAGACTGCTGTATCTTCCAAAATTGTATCTTTTCATTTACCACCTCCTATTAATATATATCACTGCATGCAGCAAAATAATTAAGTAAAAAACGGTTCAAAATACAACAATAAAACACATTACTGTCTTAGCGAATACCTTTCCAAAAGACTGTAACCATAACCAAATCCAAACACGAGCACAACTGTTATAATGTTCATGCAGTACTGCACAGATGCACACACAGAATGACTCCAAGGCGGTACAATAATAATGGAAACAGACAAACAGATACAGGCAGAAAGGGGAGGGATGGAAAAGGTTTTTTCCCTTCAATAAAAATGAACTAAAAAAAAACAGCCTTAGTCATGGGTCACAGGAAAAATAAACGACAGATACTGTGCATGTGTACAGTATGCCAACCGAAAAAAGAAATTAATTATGTAGCTAATTAAAATCATTTCAGTGAGAAAATAAGGTTTACCATCACCACTAATGTGACCTGCAGTAGAAATATGCAGCATGAAAAACAGTAAAGAAGAAAAAGTGGAAAGAAACATTAATTTTGCCCTTGAGATGTGAAAACATTTATTATTTAGCAGTTTGGTAAAGTTTTGAAGGTGTTTTCACTTCAAAATGTAAATCTGAGTCAGTCAGAGGTCAGCAGAAAGGCAGAGACAGTAACAGTGACTAAAGCTCTCCACAGGGACATCTGGCGAGACAAGAACTCTCCACAAACCAAGCTTTATAGGAGAAACTGCGGTCAAATATCTTTGAACTTTTTATCGAACTTCTATCACTCAGGGTCATTCATGACATTCAGAACAAAGAACACAGAAACAGACCAAGTAGATTAATATATACCTGACACACAAATAGCTCGGGTTCGTACTCCATCCATACGTTTTTCCATCCGCTTCTCATGATTCGAAACTCTGCAGCAGAGACACATTTGTCTTACATTAACCTGAGAAATGTATTAAAATTAGCTGCTACAAAGCTCCACCCACATACTGTCATGTTAGTGGTCTAACAGAGCTAAAAGGTTAGACCAGTTTGAAGCCAAATGAGTGTTTATGCATCTAAAAAAGGTTATGTTCATTAAATGAGTAGCACTAAACTAAATTTAAATAAGGAATTAGAGGCGAAGACAAAGCAAACTATGGGCAGTAGCTGAAAGACGACATGCTTAAATCTGTTTTTAGAATACGAGTTTACTTTAAAGAATATTCATGTAATTGCTTACAAAAACTGTCAAAGTCAAGTTGTTCTTGGTAAAATAAGTAAACTAATGTGCAAAGTTTCAGTATCCGTTTCCAGATTGATTACAATCTTTTGAAAAAGTTTTGTTTTAACGCCACGTGTTTTTTAATGATCAAAACTAGAAATTAGTTTACTTACTTTGGTATAGAAGGAAGTGCTCTGTCACCTTCTGCAGAAACAAAAGTGATAAATGTTATGAACTTGAAGGGAATTTAATTGGGTTGCACTGATTATTTGCATGACAATGTCTTTACAGATTTTCTATGCTGACGTTAGTTTTTTATAGTGAAATATATATCTTATGTCTCTATGAGGTGTAATTAAACCATGCAGAATATGTTCGGTTCTAGGGTGTAAAACTGTGTAAAACAGGCTGTGTTTAGAAGGAGTGATGTCATAGGCCTAGGGGGAGGGGCTTATCCGCGGAAGAGTTGTGGTATAAAAGGACCTTGAGAATGTGAGATCACCCCAGTTGATTGAAAATGCCAAACTGAACATTACTGGGTCAGGGCTGTGGTTATGTGTCATCATACATTGTGCAAATTAAAATGTTCAACTTGATCCTTGAATATGTCTCTCGTCTCTACTTTGACTGCAAGATTACACGATTTCCTTCAAACTGATAAATGTTGGCTAAGTAAATACAGATTGGGACAACAAAAACACAAAGGCTGGGTAACCTACCTTTGTGAACTCGAATGATGAACGAGTGAGTAACTGAGAAGACGAGCCGACAGTAACCGTCAATCAAATCCGCCATGTTTTCTGCAGTAGTCAGAGATGCTGTAGTGACAGTAAGAGGCTGTACACACACGCACACGCACAAACAAACACACAGAGGGATCAGTGTCAAAGCAGGACAGGGAGTTGCTTCACAGTGACTCAAAGAGAGCTTTACTTGAAGTAACAATACCACTGACAGCTCACACTCTGTTTTTTGAGTACACACCCCTGCATCAACACTGCTGCAAGATGTGCACATGCAGTGACCAGCTGCAAAACGCACACAGATACTCAACAGGAAATGGTAATAGCTGCCTTTATAATCATTGTTCTATTTTATTTTTTCACACCTTTAACTGAGCTGTCCTGTCTGGTTGCACTGTTTTAATTGTTCAACAAGCAGATTCATCTGCGTGTTTGAATACTTCCATGATCATTTAAACTACTAGTAGTGTGGATTGGAGGTAAATAATTCTAACCAGTTATTTATATCTGAAGTTGAACTAAATTTGACCAAAGATCTTGTTAGAAGTCTTGTCTAAATTACATCATTCACATAAAAACCTCCCAATGGGAGAAGACTGATGACCAAATACACTTTCTTACCTCTGGCGCTCCTGCTACGTTCAGCTGCAGCATGCCTTTCCTGTCCTTCTCTTCCAAAGCAGAATATTGAATGGACTGGACTTGGTTAAAATTAGCTAAGTGTGTTGGCTGAAGGAATACATAAATACACAGACACATAAAAAATCTGGCAGAATACTCAGTATGGAGTAAGGAGCATTTTGGAAATTATCTCAGTTACTTAAAGCCACAGAAAATAAAAATGGTGGGTACTTTTAGAAGGCAATTGAGTGGGCGACTGGATGAATGGTTTGTCAAAGTCATGAGCAAACTTGAAAAACTGAGCCAAATATGCTAATCAGAACAGAACAGAACTAGTCAGGAGCTGCAATCGCTGAGCTAGAACACCAGTATGTACCAGTGCAAAACACCAAAGCTCTAAGTTTTTGTGTTTTGGAATTAAAATCGGGGTCTCAAGTTTTACCTAAACTTGCAGTCATTGTCCAATATCTGCTTCTGTTTCAAGTACTTTTTTTTACAACACCCGGTAAGCAAGAAAGAAGCTTTTTAATAGTTTGAGCAAAAGAGAATATTTCAGCACATGAAACTGTGGCTGAACGGAATGACTGAAAATTAGCAGAGAAGAACCAAAAGGCTTTGCAAAAACTCAAAACAACTGTATACAAAACACAGGAAACAAAATGACAATAGTATCAAAAGATCAACACATTGTCAGAGAGAAGGAACACATTTTCTAATAGTAATTTGCTAAATAAACTAGAACCCTCTAATTGCTAAAAGCCAAAATGAGACACAGAAAGTTTTCAATTTGTAAATTTGGACAATCATGAGTGGTTTCTACATTATTTCTGAGAGGAGAAAACAAAACTAAACACTCAAGCATTTTACAAAGCTGGAAGCAAAACACATTGATAATATTAAATTTAACAATATGAATGGTTTTAGTGCAAGCTGGCTCTCTTTGGGACATTATCACAGAGTTGGACTTACATACACCTGTTCTTGTTTGGTTGTTGCAACAGCACACACTCAACCCAACTGTTGTTT
>JAVKLF010000042.1:13514622-13530447 GCA_034783495.1 Millerichthys robustus
AACAAGAGCCTGAGCCAAAAGAAAAGCTGCTCATTCAGAGCCACTTCACTGTCCCTCCACCCACAAACAACTTCAGCAGGAAGTTATTTGCATGTGTGAGAGATATCTACTGCATGAACCCAGTTTTAGACAACTCTCACACAGTTTCTGACTGTTTGCTTATGAAACTATTTTCTAGTTCCCTTTTTATAAAAAAGAAAACAAGCCAGTCTTGGTCAATATAAGCCTGTTTTCCATCATCCCTGAACAGGACTACAAAGTCCATTGATGTGCATCTTCAGGGTCATTGGACTGCGTGACTCCGTGGGAAAGCTGCCCTGGAACAAACAGGAGATACTTTATGCTTCTCTTTCACATGATGTAAACAGTTGCAGACATTTAGTGTCTGACATGATTCAATAACACAATAAATAGCAAGAGGTGGGAAAATATGCCCGTGGGGAATGTCAAGTTGTAAACAATTTCAAGAGTTACAGCCATGTCGAGGTCCAAACTCCTTCCACTCATTACCATTAATGTATCCATCCATCTGTTTGCGTGAGTGTGGCGCAGAGAGTGAGAGGGGATACCAGCTCATTACCTTGGAGGCAAGTAAACAATGTCAAGAGTTACGGTTGTGTTAAGTGCTGCCTGCAACTCAAATGCACCATGAATTCTTCCTGCTGAGGCTCCCACTAAAACTCCCCACATCTAGTTGAACTGTCACTAAGAGCCCATAAATTAGCTCATCTCTCCCATTTCTGCTGCTCCCAAAGCTGAATGCTGCTCGTTTTGGGTAATGTGCATACACTTAGAAAGTAGTTAACATCATTTTAATTTGGAAACGGCCTTCTGTTTTAATTTTCATCTATTTTGATCAAATCTAAACATTCAGTGTTGGTACCATTAGCAAAATGATGGTCTAGTGTAGCCTAAAGGAATGCATATTGCCTGCCGCCTTTCTTGGCAGATTTCTGAACAAAGATCATTTTTAGATGTTACAGCTCAGAGTATGGGTTGGAGATTACTCTCAGCTACCACCACACTAGATTTTAGCTTAATATCTGCAAAATTTACTTAGCTGCAGCAATTTTGGTGTTTCCCCCACACTCAGCGTGCTATGGCAACTATCTTGAACTGGCCTGACTCCAAAAGTTAACCAGTTATTGATGCACAAACATTTACTTTTTGGAAGTTTCCCCCTGAATCTGGTCAGTGGTTCACAAGCTATTTTGCTAACAGACAGACTGAGTTGATGCCAATAGTTAAGACAAAGTTTTAAACAAAAATCTCACATGATCTGTTAGTGCTTAGAGTATGTGTTGAGGATGACTCTCGAATGTTCCAAATTTCAGCTCAATATCTGTAAAACTGATGGAGTTAGACATTGTTGTGTTTAACTTTGATCCGTTTTGACAGCCATCTTAAATCAGGCTGACTCTATATGCTATTTAGTTCTAGACGTACATCCATTGGTTATGATCTAAGAGTTTCATCAAAATTCCTCCAATGAGAATACTTTGGTAACAGAACACACACACAGACAAAAGACATAATTTCCCATTTCCCACCTTTTGGCAGTGAGCAATATGAAATATGACAAGACAAAAAAATAACTCATCACATCACTGTGTTGTTAAATACATGATTTATATGTGCAACATTTGAATTAAAAACTAAACTTTATCAGTCTGAGTGACAGTACAGTAGCTGCCGAAGGCATCCAGAGTTTTCTACACGTCAAAGCAGCCTTTTGCCATGAGAGCTTCTCTCTACGTGACATTCTCAGTAAGTGCTGGATTCTTCAGTGTTACACTATCTTTAAGCATCAACAAATCATACATTTCTTCTACAGAGCTGTGGGCTTACATCGCATAAATCATTGTTTACCAGGTGTGTGTGTGTTTGGTCTGTGGAAAATGTTTGGTGTGAACACAAAATCACATGTGAGCATCTTTGAACAACCATGAAAAAAAATCACCACAGAAGTTTTATCACTCTGATATATAACCTTTTTTTATATTAATGTATACTCTCCTCAATTTCGGAAAGACCTGGCAGGAAGCCAAGTTGGAGACAGAAGAGACTACAGATGTGATCTGCTTCCATGACATCTGGAAGATTAATGATCCACACAGCTGCTGTGGGAATAACATGAGACTGAAGACCACCCTGATGTAACGACGTTAGATGATGTGATCCCAGCGAAACCAATTGATAAAGGTTCTGTTTCAGTATCAATACTGGTGAATGAATATCATAGTGTCTGCTGTTTGTCAACTAAAAAAGCATCATCCAGACGATTTGAGTTGATCAGTGGTACTCCATGAAAAAAAATGAAGTCTTAAACAGCAACACCGACATTTGAGCAGTTTGGGAAACGTGCAAAGTCCATTTCTTGTGAGATTTTTGCAGGAAGGTGGTTTCAGCCGTTTACAGAAAGGAGAAAACAATACGCCTGCTTCTGTTTCGAATGTCTCAAACTCAACCGTCAACACAATCTGTCTCATTAAAACAAAATGCAAAAGGTCAAGTTGTGGTGTAACAGGGGTTGTGTGCCACAATGAGGTGAACAGATGTCTGAAATTATGATTTGAACATGTTCAGTTACAAAAACAGTCTCATTAAAACAATTCACTGTTTTCTATGAAATACAAAACAGCAGCAGGTTTATGGCATATACACTGTAATCATTCATAGTATAATATTTTATATAGTATTTTTCCTCATACTGATTATCTGTGTCACTATAAACAGGCACATTTTCACTTTGGTTTTGTCTTTTTAAGGGTCTTTATTTAAGGATGTTTCAGTTTAAATGCAGATAACTACAACCCTAATTCCAAAAAACCCTGGGACTCTGAAATGTTGATAAAATTGCAATGGAATGATTTAAAATCTTATATTAAACTCGTATTTCAATCCTACTGTAACATAGAAATTATATCAAATGTTTAAACTAAGATGTTCCATATTTAGGGAAATAAAACGTAACATTGAATTTGAGTTTTTAGCAGCAAACAGTACCTCAAAAATGAACTAAAAGGCTGTCAAAGTAGGTGGTATTAATAAATAAAAAGAAACTTAAAGAGCATTTTCAATCCAATTAAGATTACTGGGCAACAGGTCAGTAATAGGTATATAAAAGTATAAACAAAAGAAAGAGGGTTAGACGTTAAGATGTGCAAAGGTTCACAAGTCAGAAAAAAATGCATCTAATTGTCCCAAGATTTTTTTTTTTTTGAAATTCGGGTTAAAAATCAAAGTTGGAGTTGCATGTTTTACTTTCATACTTGAACTATATTTTTCTGCTTCTGCAGTCTACAACTTTCATCTGAGGCCTGCAGAGTCTGAGATGCATTTTTTTTGGATTTCTTTGTTTATCTGAGCGTTGCACGGTCTGACCTCAGGGTGAACTCACTAAAAAAAGTCCACTCCTGGGACTATCGACAACTGTTTTCTCATTTGTGAAGGCATTTTCTCTCCGTACAATGGACTTGTTCCAGATAGATCGGCAGCAATGTTTGCTTTTTTAAGATCACTGCTGGTTTTTTTTTATTTAGTTCTTTCCTGACATTTCTTTATTACAAACAAGGGTATACTCCAGATCACCAAAGAGCTAAAACTTTTTCATTTCGAACAAACGCTCAGAATAATTAAACATATATGATTAGCACTACTAATTTATATGCATACTATTTCTGCCTATTCTTAGTTTCTGTTCAACAAACTGTGACCCAGAGTATAATCATCCCGTTGTTAATAATCAGAGATTTTGTTTGTCTAATTTAAAAACCTTTTAGGATCTTGATGCCAAGATTTAGAAGAGTATCTATTTTTTGAGACCGCAAATCAAATATGTCATCTAATAAAAAAGTCCTGAAGACCTTTTGTCTCGAAGATCATTTTTTCCCTTAAAACAATAATTTCAAAAAATTCTGTCCCATGTATCCTCAGACCTTTATGTGTGGTTTTCACCTCAGACTATGCCTCCAAAACCCAGTTAGGCCATCATAAGCAACCTGTTAACAGAATATCATTTTAAATCTGAACGAGCTGTCACATTGTCGAAAAATATGCCTCCCAGTTTAGATGATGAATGCTGACACCGCTACTGAGACGTCTCGGGAGGCTCTTAATAAAGACTAATGTGAAAAAGTTTTTCCACGGAGCATCAAGTGTTTGAGGAAGACAAATGATGAGTGGGATTCAAAATGTCCTTTTGGAGCTAATGGCGAATGAATTGCGTAATTGGTAAATGGAAAGCAGGTTGCTGTATCATTTTGATTGGATTAAAAGTGAATTTATCTGAACCCTGCTTCGATGTGGCCACTCCCTCCTCCATCCTGGACGTGACACTAATGCCCAATCTTCTCCTGGATATCGTTCTCAGCTTCTTGAATTGTTCTTTTTCTGTTTGTTTGCACAGCTGTGATTCTTCAGCCAACTCGTTTTTCCTTGCAGCCCTTAGAGGGGGGTGGAGGTGGGGGTCGGGTTGAAAGTACAACCTGTCACAGTCACTTTACCAAACATACAGACCCCCTAAAATGCTCCATCTTCAGATAAAAGCTACATTCTTTCAGCTCTGCAGGTGGGTGGGCGGGGTGTTCCGATCGTGGGGGTTCCAGCTGAAGGAGTTTGAGAGGGTGAACTGCAGACAGACGAAGAAACGAGGTGAATTTGTTTTCAAAAAGGTCTTTTAAGTGAGTCGATCAAGCCACCAAACCCAGACGGGCCACCTTGGCAGACAGGAAGGAGTGGAGGATGAAGACAATGGGCTTCGGACACGAGTGGAGGTCCAGTTGCTGCAGGGAGAGGCAAAAACACAGGACGTAAAAAAAAACAGAGTAACACCTGGCATGAAAACAGAAAAGAAAATATGACAAAATCCTGAAAAAATACTGAGGCTATAGAAACTGGAAGTAGAAAATTCTTTTAAAATACATTTTTTTTAAAAATACATTTTGCATTCTTAAAAAAAACTTGAATCCAGAATCTAACTTTCTTCGTTTTATAGGAATTTTTGTTAAATAACATGACTGCCTAGTTTCTTTATTGCACATTTTTTTCTCTCAGGTCACATGATTCGTACAATTCAGGTGACTCTTTCTATCCAGATCAGTAAGTTTAATTTGTTACTACACCTCTGAGATCATTTAGCATGGATTAGTTGGATCCAGAGCAGAGCACTGAGAAAACACCACGTCACAACAGCTCCCTCACCAGAACCATGACTCGGAAACTGTTCCACCAGGGAGCTTTACCTTCAAATAAAACAACACTTGAACAACTGTTTAACTGAGCAGTTTTATGACGTCCGAGTCCTGCCAACACGAGTGAAGCGTCGTCTTGACTGAGCCAGTCGAAAAGATTCCTGCGAGTGTAGAGCAGCATGGACTCATAAAAATCAAAGTTCCTGCCAACCTGACAATATGAAGTAGGAAAAAAAAAAACGAGAAAAAAAGATCCAACTGACTTCCAAACATTGAGCGAATGAGCTCTTTGAGAGCGTTTCTAACCCCCTGTCAGAAACTGTGCTAGGATTCAGACACAAACATCACAAACAGCCAAGAAAGGGTTTGGAATAAATGCTCACAATTCTTTGCTTATTTGCCTTCAGGATGAAATAGAGCCGTCAAAACTGACTGTTTCTGCCGGAGAGACAGAAGATTCTTGTGAAACATTCATATAAAACATAATGCTTAGAGAGTCCATATTTTAGTGCTTTTAATTACTTGTATGACGAAACAACAAGATTTGGGGTATAATTCAACTGTTGAAATAATAATAAATAATAAGTAAGAATTTGTTCAATTTAATGTTCGTATTTTTAAAAAGTAAGACTTTGTACACCTGCAGCTCTTGATTACTTTGTTCCCCCTGCAGACAGAGGCAGCTGGACTTCTCAGCTGACTGGTGTGAACAGATTAAAAGTCTTAGTCTTAGCGACAGGCTACTTTCAGATTACACCCACACTGAAATTCTCTCACCACGGAAGAATTTGTTAGAAAAGTTTTGTTCCGAAGGTGTTATTATGTTTTTTTTCTAATGAAGTGCTGTAATTTACTTTCTGCTGTAACACCTTTTTTTCTTTCTGTCACCAACACTTTGCACCCCAGTTTGTTTCGGACTATGTTTTCCCAGATGGTTCACCGAGAACCCCTCGGAGACAAAATGAGCTTTTTCCGTTTGCTGCGACCTGAACCAACACAGCAAACTAATCTTTAAAATGTAATATGAAGTAACTTAGTAAGTAATTTATTTTTCACTTATTGCTCATATAAATCACCACAGTGAGCTCCTGTCACTTACAGGTAAAGATCTTTATTATTTTAAGAACAACAACAACATTATTTTTGGACTTCTGGTGCATCCAGCTGATGTCAAAACACCCGATACTGCATAACAGATAGTTACTGTCAGATAAATTTTAAATACTATTTAAATGGAGATATCGTTTGATGAATGAAAGAGAAAAGTGCTGTCGGACAATGTCTCATTGTTTCTCAAATTATCTTTTGGCGAAGGTGTTTTAGATTTTTTAATCTGCACACAGCTGTTTACGGAAATGCTACTAAATCATGCTTTAACATGACGAAGCAAAACGAATTAGGTTGCTGAGAAAAAAAAGCACCAAAACTAAAACTTTGGATCATAGGCAATAAAAACTCAAAGTAAATGAGACTTTTGTGGAAAAGACAAAAAAATAAAAACTTTTTCTTACTTTTACTCTTGTGCTCCGCTACACAAGAAGCCCGGAGAGACCCGGGGCTCCGTGTGTCAACGGTTCATATACAAAAAAAAGTCGCATGCGCCAGGTTTCACTCACACGTTGGGATGTATCAAAATGAGTGCTGCCTGACTTTGTGTAAATATACGCACGTTTTAGCTGCTGTGAGTTCAAAGTAAAGAAAACATAGCAAAATGATGCATTTATGACAACAATGATGTCCTCCCCATTATCAGCTTGACAGTGGTTTGGTCCATTGAACCTGACATAGGTTGACTAATACTAAGTATAACTTGATCACATGCTGCCTGCCTTGGTCTAGCAGTAAGTTATCAAATTTGTCTTGTAGGAGATGTGTTCAACAACCACTGTGAACAATTTGTTTTAATTATTATTCTCAAATCTCTAAATCTTCTCAAATCATAATATTACAGGTTTTTGGTTTTTTTTAGGTGAAAACATAAAAATAATGTATGTCCTCAGATGTACCTATAATATTTGAAAAGATCACTTATTAGAAAGAAAAATGAAAAGTGTTGTTTGATCTTTTCAGTAGCTTATCATTTATATAAAGAGATACTACAATAAATCAATAAATAATTTGGTATGAATCATTGGGGTCATTTGTTGGACAAAATGTCTTCTACTTGAAACATTTTCCACCCCTGGACCTGCTTGTGACAGAGCATGCAGGTGTAACTGGACTATCAAGACTATAAGAATCATTTTTATTTGTCAAAGTGTGAAACCTGAACACTTACAATCTCCTCTTCCTTTTCACCAAAGTCGAGAAGCAGCATGCGCACTCCGTCGTCTGAGGACATCTTTAGTTTTTCAAAGGGGTAGGAGAGGAGCACTTGGGGCTTGATGGAGCTGTTAACGACTCGTTCTTCGCCGCCCTCCTCATCTGCTACTTTTGGGTCAGCCAGCACAGAGAAGCCCCTCTCGTAATGGATCACCAGACGGCATTCCTGACCACGGAACAAGCAACCTGGAAGACAGAGATTAGTCATCAAAACAGGGTTTCTTACACAAGCAAATGTCGTTTTAAATAAAATCCATAACAGTTCTTCTGAATGTCACGCAACAGAACACAAGTGTCCCATCTCTGTTAACTTAAATAACACAGTGATCACTGCAGCATCTCAGTAACACCCACTGCTCCTTTACTGGAGATCTCACAGAAAGAAGAGAGTGCAATTTCTCGAATTCATAACATTTCTCGTCATTTCTTTCCAACTCCCATTACAGCAGGTGTCTGCCTGAAAGCTGAGAGTGGCCCACTATCTGTAACAACTTTTCCAATTTAAGCATAGCCTCTGTCAGCTTTGCCTCGTCCCCCACAGTGTAATCCAGATAGTTTAACTCGTCAAACAGCAGAGTTATTTGACGTGGACTACCCTCACTTTCTACAGCAGACACAAAGGCCACATGCTGAAAACTTTATTTACATCCGAGAGTAAGCTCTTATATCTCACTGACATGTTCTCTACTAAACTGTGAGTTTGTTGGACAAAAGATGACAAAGAAAATTATCAATTTACTGTGCCTGTACAGCAAAGGGAGTGAATGTTTACATATGAACATGAAAGTGTTTACTCATATCATATGTGTATTATCACAATCAACAGCTTGATCCCGTTTGTTCTGTCCTTTGTTGTATTTTACTACACCACCATTACCTTTATGAGCTACTCTGTTCGTACTAATGGCCTCAGCTCTTAAAGCGATATTTAAGTAGGGTTCTGATTATTAAATATTAGCAAATAATATCTCACCTTAATAAATGACATTTAGAACAACCTCAGTTTTAAAAAGTAATGAAATTCTGACAGGATCTTTTACCAGCCGTTAGCTAAAGGCAAACAGCTGCCATAAAACAACGTCCGTCCATCCTCTTTACCTACTTTTTTCCATTGAGGGTCATGAGCGAGCTGAAGCCTATCAACAGCAGTCAGAGAACGAGAGGCGGGGTGCACCCTGGACAGATCCCAAGTCCATCACAGGGTCACATAGAGACAAACGAGACAAACAACCGTTCATGTTCTCCCTCACACCAAGAGTTGTCAATGAACCTAAAGCTTCATTTTACATAACTGTGGTTTTGTAAGGTTTTGTGTTTGGGGTGTTTGTTTTCTTCTGTATTTTATTTATTTCTTGTTCCTCTCTAGTGTTTCTTTATTCCCTACGACTTCCTAGTGCTTTTCTTTGTTTTCCCAGTGTGCTCACCTGATCCTCATGTCAGGTGTTTTCCATTGTCAGCTCATTAGTGTCTCTTTATATTCTGTGTCTTGTCTCAGTCGGTCCATTGTTCTTCCTCAAGTCAGTTCTGGTTCGTCTTCCCTCGTGCTCTTCTTGGCTTCTCCCGGTTATTTTAGTAAGTGCCTTTTTCTGCTGCAACGTTCGCATCCTGATTTTGTAAATAAATAGTTTGCACCATTGTATCTTTGACTTTTTTGACTCCCCTGAACACAAGTCTGACACGTTTTAACACAGATAGCTGTGCCTACTTGCAAATGCAGATTGTAACCTACTGTAGCACTTCTAGTGCAGCCAGGGGCACTTCTTGATAAAATATTATATTTTTGATGAAACAACCACATAACACAAACTGACAGCAGTTGAAAGGTTTAGAAAATAGTTGCTGCATTACTTTGCAAGTTTTAAAACACAAGCAATCCAATTGTGTACGTTTGAACTTAGCTCATTACCTTGTTTTTGTTCATTATTAATATTTCTCCAAACTGACGCCATTTAAATTCCTTTTAATTTAAAGGCTGTTTGCAAATGATACACTATTCTAATAAAATCAGTTTTAGTTTTTATCTAATTCAGATATGACATAATTGTCACTGACATATTTTTTAATTACCAGGAGGTTTAAAGTATTATTATTATGTTTATGCTCTTATTCAAAATTAAGTTAGATCATAGAGTCGTCATGTTGGGACTTTTATTTTTTGGTGGCCTTTTGTATTAATTGTCAGGTTTATTCTTTATTGTCTGTTGTGGTAGTTTTTTTGTGTGTGTGTTTTGTGATTTTTGTCTTCAGTTCTATGACCGGTTGTTGCCTAGTTCCTATCTCCACTTGTTCTTTGTTTCAGTAGTCACAGCTGCAGCCCCTCTACTCATCAGCTAGTCCTTTCAGTCCCTCAGCTGACCATACACACCAGCTGAGCGTGGTTGTGTGTTCTCCATTTTATCATCCATTATGCAGGTTTTCTGCTGCCTCATTAGCCTTTTGTTTTGTTTAAAACAAGTTTTATTTTATTCAAGCTCTTTGTGCCTGTCAGCATTCTTGGGCCCAACCTACCCAAATCACTGAAACTGTGACAAGACATGTTTCATAAACTCTTGGAATCTCCAAAAATTTGAGTTAATGCAAATGTAACATCACTAGTTACATACAGCGACATTTATAAAAGGGTTGTTTTCTTGCTGCACTTGCAATTTATTGGTATTCATATTTAGACAAACATTAAAGATTTGTATTTTTTATTTCTTTTAGGAGGTCTAAAGACATCCCAAACTGAGATGCAAAAGAAGTCTCATAAAGAGTCAAATATTTCTAATGTATTGTGTGGCCAGACAAATGTGCCAGTAATGAGATAAATAGAGCTGTAGATGGAGGAAGGATTACAGGTCTTTGTTGCATTTTAGAGGGAAAATTAGACCTGAAACTTTACTCTTCTACCTGGGAACTTTGTTCTGTGGAGAACCCTGGTTTCCCACTAGAATATCCTCTAACAGCACAGAAAAGGGCTTTTCAGGCTGCAACAAAACCCCTTTATGTCTGATTCTGAGTGAAAGAAACACAAGGATGAAAGGATCAGAGACTGATAACATAGAGTTACTGAATAAATCAGGGAAGGACAAGGTCATACAGGGAAGAGGGTTACCACAAAAAAGTTTAAACACTAAAGCTTGTGTCGCCATTGTGACACAAAAACTGTATCTAATGCTGGTTTTCTTCAAATCTCGAGCAGCTGCTCACAACTTCAAGTGTCACACCAGGTTAATAGATGAATTTTCCGCCTCTGCTGAGGCAATTGGCTTTTTAAATTGCTGTAAGTTATGAAACTGTTTACCTGTTCACTAACACTCAATCAACTACAAATGCAGTATAAAAAATATGGCTGTCACTCCATCTGACAACAACAGCAATGAAGATCAAGAAAAATGACTAATAAGAAGACAAGAAAATTAAAAAACAGAAGGTCTAATCACTGCAGATATTTCATAGATGTCCATTTCAATAAAAGCTTTTAATAATTTTGCCTCATGGACACATCCTGCGTTTTGCTCATTGATTTTTGCTCACTACTAACACTATGCCTCACATGATCTTTAATGCCGGAATAATGTGCTGCAAAAGCCGCTGTGTCAGATTTTCTGCTTAGAAATCCATTTGTGAGACTAAAATTAGAAGATAAATTACCAGTCAGCAGCTTGGAGCAGACAGACTGGACATGAACTGAACACAGAAAACTAAAGACAGAGAGGAGATAAACAACAGGAAATGTTCTCTAACATGGTTTTTGTTGTTGTTTATCTACACTTAGATTATTGCTCACAGGTGGATCTGACCTAACTAATTATGTAGCTTCTGAAAGTAATGGTTGGAGCTTTAATGCAAAGTGGGGAAATATAAACTTATTGCAAAAAGTAAGAAAATTTGTGTTTGGTAGATTTTTTCTTAATTGTAACAATTACATTGCAATAAATCTTATACCAGTTGAAAAGCCTGTTAACATCCCTTTTAAATGATACCACATTCGTAAGGAACAGGCATTTGTGAGATGAGCAGTACCCCCAGGTGCTGCCAATCAGGTGCATAATTTAAGATATATTGCCAGAAAGCAATAGAAAGCAAAAGCAAAAGAAATAATCAAACATATTTCCTTACTTTTTGTGTCCAGTACATATGCACTTCAGTTTTACAGCTTTTGAAATTATATGCAGAAAGGAGGAAAAAAAGTGAACGCTTTGAGCACAAAAAAAGCAACAATAAATATTAGACAATATATACCTACCTTTAGACATAGAAAATGTAACACAAATAGTAAAATTTGTGTTAAATTCATGATTCAGCAAATGAATGCCCCCCAGCCCCAATAGCTATGCTTTTGACCCGCTGCTGGTCAGGAGGAGGATTTTCCATATTTAGTTAGATTACTGAAATGCCTTGAAGTGGAACCCTGACTTATCAACATGTTGAAACACGAGGATTTTAGCTGCTTCCATCCTCTGCTATTATGTTTTTCACAGTCACTGCACACTCCATACATCGATGAGATGAGTGCAATCAGTCCTCTCTCTTTTTCAAGTTGTTTCAATACATTACAGCAGGTTTGCTGCTCTTAGCAGGTTTACATGTGTAAAACATTTTGCAAACAACATTCATAGTTTGCAAAAGTTACTGAACACTACTTTAGATTTCACTGAGGGCCTCTAAAACAGCACAGTATTCAGGAATTTGTTGACATTAATTAAAACTGTCTACAGTTACTAATTAAAAATGATTTTGTTTTAGGAAGGCCACAATGATTGAGAGACATATTATTAACAAATGGACTAATAGAATAAAAATGATATTAAAAGCCTGAAACTGAGCAAAAAGAAACAGAGAGAAGATCTGTTATAAACATGAGAAGGCCTTAAAGCCTTATCTTGGGCATGATGTATTATCCTACTAACTGCTGAAAATATCAAAATGATATAAGAAGACTTTAAGTCACCTTGGGTATATCAAGCAGTACGACAGAAGGCCAAGTTCTGGTGAAATCTGATTTCTGAGCTGAGCAAACTACTTTCTTCTTTAAAATCTCTCAAGAATTGCATACTGCTGGGTGAGTGACTGGGAGTTAATCTATCTTTAGAAGAAATCTCCATTGTGAGCTTTGACAGGGAGTAACACATCAGGAGTTTAGAATCTGACAAAGATAAGAAGCCGACAAGGTCAGTGTAATGACTCCTCAAGTGACAACTGCTTAAAAATGTGTGAATGTGCTTTGTATGCAATTTCACACTCCTTCTCTGGGAACTGTAAATTACTTTCCTATTTCCACACCATGAAACTGAGCAATCAGAACCTATATTACAATTTCAAATGTAATAAAATCCATTTCAGAAAGATGTTTCATAATGAGCAATAAAATGTCCAGAACTCTCTCTTTTCAAAATTCTCATTAACTTGTATTATGGAAATAAAATCAGGTGGAGCTATAGGACATATCTTTGGCCGTGATTTAGTTGAATTGTAATTGTAATATTACTTTGGTGGTTATTCACAACTTCAGTACTAACTAATATAATAATTATTTTAAGACTGGTTTAGAAATTTTGTGCATTTGTTGTCCTAGAATGATTTCTATAGATTATGGTGATTCCTTTTGGCATCCCTTTAATGCTTAAAACATGAGTGGAAATCCCCAACAGCCAAAGGATAAACTGATAATTTGTTGGGAAAGTATTTTTTTCCCCATCAAGACAAAATTTAGGGATTTTATGACATTTCATCTAATGACACTATGTAGTCAAATTTGTGTTTTTGTGATAGCGGCTCTTTATGAAATCTAATAGTGAGCATGCAGGCTGTGGAAATGATGCGTAAAGCTATTTTTATTAAGTAAATGCTTTGGTGTCCTAAAAGTGGTATCACTCAGTGGTATCTTCAATAGATTGTTGCATTAAAAACAAAACTGTGAATTTCTCTTGTGAATTACTAAATCATTAAGAAACCCCAAGAAACAAACAAAAAATGGCTAGAAATTAGGATCAAACCCAGAACCTTCTTGCTCTGTGCAACAACTCTAACCACTAATCCATCATGTTGCCCCAACTTATAACTGACAGCTTGTTTAATTTTACAGGTAGAGTTTAATTTGATGTGGCAGTAGCTGAGTCTTCCTCACTACATTCTTTGAGAGCTTGCACATGTTGCAAGATCTCACAATATCACATGACACTTCTTATGTCATACTCAATGTTTGATCAAAACAGTTAAAACCTGAAGTCCTCTCAGCCTAAAATGACCTGTTTAAAATGTTGGCATGAAAAGCAGCAGGATATGCTAGGTCTTTAATTAAATCTCCTAAAATCATTTACGAGATTTAACAGAACATAACTCCTCAAATAAACATCCACCTATCTTGTGATTATTAGAACTCACTCCTCACCTCATCTCCAAACATGGTCTGGACTGAAAGGGATTTGTGCTTTCTTTATACGATGAATACGTTTAAAGTGTCACATAAATAAAAAAAATATGGTTTATCTACTGGTTGATCTACAGTAAAATACATTATTTGCTCTATGAACCAAAAAGCAATAATTCACGAATTCTGCCAAAGCTTGACGTAAAGGTCTTGTGAAGGCTCACAGGTGTTTTTACTTTTCCTGCCAGATTAGACGCCTCACTGCCAACAAGAATGAAATACAAAATGAACAAAGACTAAAGGGAAATCAAAGTGGGGAAAAATGGTTAAACTTTAAAGGGTTAGTTCAGATCTTTGCAAGACAGCTTCTGTTGGAATGTTATGAACACTTAATATCTTACCTGCTCTAAATAGTTATTTGAATTACCTCAGTTTTGAGAAATCATGTACTTCTGATGGGATTGGTGAGCTAACTGGAAGTCAGCAGGACCAAGACCAAAGAAGATTGCTGCTGTTCTAAAACCACTCTACAGTAATCTCAAAAACTTCATAGTGGTTTGTACAAACATAATTTTACAATTCTTTACATCACAATCAGATTTTCATTATGTGGTTATTTTGGCATTATATTTTTACCAGTTGAGCACCAGCAGAGCTACAGCTATAATCACCATAAAAATACCCACATAATACCAAATTAACAGAAATGTAGTTTTTTTTTAAGTGTTTGCTTAAGGATTATTTTTATGATTAAGGCTGTTTTAAAATGACAGCAACCAAGTGTGGTCTTGGTCCGGCTCAAACTAGTTACTAACTGATCAACCTGGTCTAATTAAACTATTTATCCAAACACAAGTTGTTCTACAACAGGTAAAATACTTTGTAATAGCCTTTCCACAGAATCCCTCGTCATAAGTGCTGGACTAAAGATCTGTCTACAGACTGAGGCACATCCTCCAGACTAAGGTGACTGCAATTTTAAAGGTCCACGCATGAGAACACTCCCAAGTTTCATATCAGCATTCTATCAATCAGTGTTTTAAAAAATGATTTATTCATAAATAGTTATCTCCAGCCATGTGTTTTGATCACTTTGATTAATTTCCTCCAGAAGTTAAAGCCAGGCTTGTGTACAAAGTGGAGTTATGTGGCTTGAAAATGTGCATGTGAAAGAAATCATGTGCCATGTCAATCACAAATTATTGATGCATCAAGTCAGATATTTTGGCAACTGACTACCTTTTATATTGAAAATGAAAGAACTGGTTCAAAAACACAGTAGAACTGTAGACTGGCTAAATGTGTCCCTGTTAGTTTTAACATGTTAAGAACGTGGCCTACACAGATTAGCTGATTTATTTAGCTATAAAAAGGCCCATTTAGCCCTGTGTACAATTTTTAAACATGTTGAATTCAGAAAATACCTTTTCCTATCTTTAGGAGAAGGCCAAATGTAACTTCATTTCTTTAATCCTCTTTCCTCCTCACTGAACAGACTTCATCTTTATTTGAATGCCTGTACCATATGAACTAATGGCATAACATTTAGACATTTTCTAGTGTTAGAACTCGCTTTGTTTACATGATTTCAAAACCCTAAAAATGGTGGCACTGAGTGAGCAAGTTATAACCTTGCATGATCATGTGATTGCAAAAGGTAACTACAGAGATGCATGTACAGATCTATCGCTTTAACTACCGAAGCCACTACTTTTACAATTAAAATAAAATGTTGTTAATATACTCTTTGTCAAACCACTAAAAAGAACATCCTAAAAGGTTTCAAACTGAGCCCAACTTTGGATACAATAATAGAACTCTGTCATGTTAAATGAGAAAAAGCTCCTGGATTGGTGGTGGCAGATAAACTGTAAGAACGTTAACAAGAGTCTGATGATAAATGACAGAGAAACTAAACTGGCAACAAAGAGTTTAGAGGATGGTTTGCTGCTGGATGCA
>JAVKLF010000042.1:13545103-13556597 GCA_034783495.1 Millerichthys robustus
TGTGTGTGTGTGTGTGTGTGTGTGTGTGTGTGTGTGTGTGTGTGTGTGTGTGTGTGTGTGTGTGTGTGTGTATAAAACAAACGATACATGACTGTTGACTGTTTGCACCTGCCGTTTGCACCCATGATAATTCCGACTCTGCAGCAACATTCAGATGGACATGTGGACATTTTCTAGACATTGCAGCACAATAAGCGTCTCTCACATCTGATTGGACATTAACCAGCTGATGCTTCAAACCTGGGAAACTCTCCAAGCAGGAAAACAGAAAACCTTCGCATTAGAAAAACTTCAAACTGTGAATCACTGGAGGCTTGATAATTGTTTGAAATTCCTCATCTCTGAATGTTGTGAGGGAAGTAAACAAGAGACATTCAGAATGTTTGGTATGGTCGAGATGCCTAATTGGAACGTCCCAGATAATTGGCGTACGGCTGGAACGCGGAAACTATTCTGGGTAAAAGTCACGACAAAGACCTGTGAAATGGAGGAGCGAGCATGACCTGTGAAAAAAAGAAGAGATGACAGGCTGAGTCACAGAAGGAGCTGATCTGACAGAAATCTCCATAGACCTGCAGCCGAGGGAAAATCCACTTCCACACGTGATTAGTCCTCAAACAGATTAAAGGATTAAAAACAGGCTGATCGATGTGTTGTAGATTATTGCTACAATATAAGTCAACGTATTTGTATCATCAAATCGAATGACAACAATGTTTGGTTTTGCTCATCAACCAAACAAATGTGGAAAAAGTCTATTTTAAAAATTCCAATCTCCTGCTGACAAAAAAACCCCTCATGTCTTCACTTCTGAGAAGATGAAACAAACAAGGACAACACATCTGTCTTCATACAGTAATGTTTTAAAAATATCTATTTTTTATTTAATTTAAAAAAATCTATATTGGGATTCTGCATTTTAGAGACGTTAAATTGTAGAGTCAGCAATATGAAATAACTAAAACCTGTGAAAAGTATTCAATTACACATTGATTTAATTTGTTTTATGGCACTACATCACAACAAATGTCGCCTCAGAAATCAATAGAAACTAAACAAGTTTATTTCAAGTTTAATTTAGCATAATCTGATTTATGAAATTCTAATCCAGTTCGAACTATTTGAGTATTATACTAATATTGTGTGTATTTTTGTGAAAGTCGCTTGGTAAAAAAAAAAACACACACACACAACAGCTTGTTTCAAAACTTTCAGTCATAATGAAATCCAGACTATTAAAAAAATTGTTTTGCTTTACTTAATACAACACTCCTCCTCCAAAATGAAAGTGAACAACAAAGGAGTTCATATGTTCATGTTCTATATGTGACGAAACCACAGCAACTGTGGTTGATCAGTACAGGCTGCTGTGTTTTCCTTTTGCGTCAGAGGCTTGAGAGACTAAAGAAGACGTAAAGGAAGTTGAAATCAAACTCTGGTGTTGTCTTCTCTGTTAGCCACGTTAAAAAATAAACGTCAATACGATGACTCGTTTTCACGTCCACCTTTAAACGAAACATTTCAATTTAAAAACATGGCATTCATTTCATGCTTACACATTAACTGTATTTTTTATTGGGTGTTGACAAAGTTGTAGCCATTTTGATCACACCTTGAAAACAACTTCATTCTTCTATAAAATTGCAAAATGTCACTCACATATATGTTGTAAATGACTCTTAGCTACAACCGCACCAAATTTGAGCTCAATAGTCGTAAATTAGTCACAGTTGCAGAAATCTTTGTGTTTGATCAAGTTGATAAGCTGTGGCACCCATCTTTAATTGGGTTAACCAGTTGTAGATATTTATTCAATAATTACTTATTGAAAGTTTCATTAAAATATATTCATTCATTCATAAAATGTTTTATTAACAGACAAAGAAAGTTGGGCGGAACAGGTAATGCTAAAGTTTTAGGCAATGATTTCATGCAATGGGTAGCATTAAAACAGCTGTCAAATTGACTGAATTCTGGCCATTTTGCTGTAGCAGCCGTCTTGAATTGGGTTGACTTCAAGAATTCATCAGCTCTAGATGTGCTTATGCAATGATTAGTAATCCAAAGTAATCCAGTGGTTACTTTTTGCGAGTTTCACTAAAGTCTGTCCAATTATTCATGACATATTTTGGTATTAGACACACAAGCACACACCTACTAATACTCATGCGGGGGTTTTGTCCCCATATGGAACAGTGGGTCCTCACAAGGTTGTGTTTTACCAAAATAAAATGGCCCACAATGGTCCCCACAAGGTAATGTATACATATACGTGTACACACACAGATAGACATGAGCATAAAATATTATCATCTGCTATCATCTTGCACTGGTGAGTGATAACAGTTGATCTGATATGACTTTACAGCCCACTTTCAACCAAAAATGGTTCTACTGATTGAAACTAATCCAACAAAACATTTCAGGGCCGACCCCCCCATACACTTATCTAGCAGGAGGAAACGTAACTCGTTGACCAGTTTAAGTGTGACCAGTTGGACTGGGCTCAGATCCGGAGCTGGAAGTGTTGAGGAAAAATGAATTGAAAGTAGTTCATGCAATCTTTTCACTGTGAATATGTGTGTGTGCTTTCCCTTGGGTCATGTTTCTGTTTCTGTTTCACACCAACACAGCCAACTGTGAACAGTAACCTCAATAACAGAAGCTGAACTTGGGAGAGATTGTCGGGCTTCTTGAGCCCTTCGTTTGGAACAGAACTTGTTTTTTTTCCTGTTACATAAAAGATCCAAATGAGTGCCTCCCCCAATGCCGCCCCATACACCCCCATCTGTTTGATTTTATTTTTCTGGCTCATGGTGGAGACGAAGTATAAAAATGTGGATGCATGCAGAACAAAATCTCTGTATCAAGAGTTATTTCTTAGTGAATTTGTTCTGTTCATCTCAGTTTCATTCGATACGCCAGATAAATCAGATTAAAACCCGTGTTTAATTTGTCACAGCCCTCTCAACAAACACACATTCTCTACTTTATACTAACAGGTACAACTGCAGGAATTGACTCTTTTCTTTTCTCTTATTTAAAAGAGTTTATTCAATGGGGTCTGAAGTCATGGCACCTTTTTTAAACCACGTGATTCTGCTTCTGTGAGAAAAAGCACCACAGGTGGAAGGAGATCACCTCTCATTAAATCTGTGGGAGACAGTGAAGGCTGGAAGGAGAACTAATCAGAGCAAAAGGAGTACAAAAGAAGAAAAAGGCTCCTCTGACTACCTAATGAAGCCTTTTAAGTCCGTGTTGATATCTGGATACAAGAGCAGCACACAGAAGAGCTTTACAAATCCACCCTCAAGACATCTTTTTTATATTATTCTGACCAGTGTATCAAAGACTTTATGTCCTGCTTTACCCAAACAAACTACTAAAGATAAGTCTCCTTTTAGTAGCAGAACTGTGTCATAGACATTTGGACATACTTACAATACATAATACAATAAAAATACACAAACATACAATGCACAACACTTCCAGTTGAACTGATGTCAAACAGTGACCAATTCAGTTTTTTTCCAGTGAAGATAAATTTGAATATCAGCTTCTAACAGGCTATAGTTTATATTGTTGGGTTTAAGACTCAGAAAAATGAGAGTTGCCAATAAAAAGATTTGGCTGATGTCGAACTTGTCACTGTAAATATAGACAAAACAGATGTCTTACTTTCAGTGAAAAGCTGATGGGTTAATAGTTGAAAAGCAAAAATACAGTGCCAGTACTTGAAGTGGGCTGACCAGGACACAGCTTGATTTCAACTACATAACCCACAGGATTGGAAACAGGAAGTCATGACCCGGTCTATGCTGCTTCTGACGAGCTCATACTTTGGTGATCACTTATAAGGAATGACAACTGGTTAAAAGTTAGACACAAAGAGCGAATCATAAACCCAGCTGAGTGTGTACCAGGATGTTCTGATCAGCAGCACTAAGAGAAGGGATGTTAATGTAAGTTAACAGTAAATCTGTTGGTATGAAATTTAAGCCTTAGCCATACAAGATGCATTTACTTAACCTGATACTCAAAACATTATATAGTTGACTATTTTGGGCCATTTAATAGGCTTGAGCTGCAATACCCCTGGAACCATATTGACACAGTGCGCACTACTGTATGTTGGTGTAAACCCATTACAAGCGGCTAAACGCACATCAAACGCATTGATGCAAACCCCAAAACGTGCAAACACAAAAAAACAAATGAGACAGAAAATTGCTGCAATCACAAAAAATAGACAGATGCAAAAACATACAATCAACAAAACAAAAGCAAAAGGAAAAATGCTGTTTAGTAAGACACACCGCAAACTCACTCAACAAAACAGAAGTGCACCAGACCACTAGGGGGACTCAACCGCTAAGTCATACGGGACTAGATTTTCTGTAAAGACAGAAACAGGATGCAGAGAAAATATAAAGAAAGATGGACTGGTGCATATCCCTTTGGTTGAGTGAGTTTGCAGAAGTTCTTAGTTGCAACATTTTTCCTTTGCATTTGTTTTAGTTGTTGTATTTTTTCTTCTGTCTATTTTCTGTGATTCTTTTGCAGTGTTCTTCTGTTGCATTTGGTCTTTCTGTGTGTTTTGGAGTTTGCACCATTCATGTATTTGCTGAGTGTTTGCATGTAGGCCAACATAATTTTGACTGATTTGTAGTAGTACATCAAAATTAATGAAGAGTAGTCAGCTTGGTGTTTCAGAGTACAATAACTTTTTATTCCCCATTTAAATCAGGGGATTGACGCGCCTCAGTTTGAGCCTCAAAACCAAAAGAAAAAAAGAACTGAACTTTTGGCAAGATGGCGATACAAACCAATGCATGGAGGTGAGGAATAAAACACAACTATTCTCTTTTTCCTTAAGGAGCAAAAAACTCAGTGGCAACATTTATTATTGCCAAACAAACTGTTTTCACAGACAATCAGTCTAAATCCATAACTTCAGATGCAGAGAACAGATTGTAGATTAAATGTGTTGCGAAATGCTAATCTAGCTACTTAAGCGATTAGCTTCAGTTTCAACTACAATCACGGGCAAAGTGAGCTGGAACGATGATTTCCTCCAGGTGGGGGGACTTCTCTGTTAACAAAGCCAACAGGATGTGCAGATGAGTCTTGGCTCCCGCAGGTCAGGCCTTTTGTTTTGACTGTACAAACGCTCAAAGGGGGAGGCAGGAATGAGCGATGCAATCTATCATCCTCACTACAACAATCAGCAGTGCACTGACACATGGTTACTGTTATTATCATCGCCCTCGTCCGCTCTGAGTCAGACTCTACAAGCAGCAACCAAGGAAGGAGATGATAGTTCCTCTAATGACATAGAGTCAGCTGGTAGACACTCCGACTCTCTCTCGCTCCCTCATCTTACTCTAAACCACACAAATGACTGTAGTCTAGACTCTAAGCTGCACTGCTGAGGCCTGAATTCACACCTGAATACAGGACAAATACACACACACTCACACACACACTCAGACTCTTCCAGATGTCAGGTGATGACACGTTCAGTGTGAGAGCTTACAGGACATTGACTCATTTCCTTTCTGCTGGATATTTTGCAGGTGTTCCTCATTGTATTCTGTGCTTTAAATTTCAACTGCTTCCATCAGAAATACTGATGTGTTTGTGTTTAAAGATTTTGTGAGGTGTGTTTCAAGTAGAATACAGTGAAGTATCCATCGCAAGTCTTGGTGGACGTTTTCACCTGAGCTATGAGCTACCGGTGAAAAAAATCGGTGAGCGTGGTTTGTGCTTTCAGACTCTTGTCCCAAGCCTTTATTTTTCACAAGGCTTGTAGAAATTTACATCCTGGGATTGGGGAGAAAATAAAATTGCACCAACTTTTTTGCATTTACTGAACCTTTTCCGTTTATGACAGGCAGTGCTGAGCTCAGAGACTGTGCTCCTGTTAAAAGGATGAGAAAACCTTTGGTGGACTGAGAGAAGGGAAACCTGAAAGAATGTCCCGGTTTAAAATGGGATTCTGTGGAAAGGTTAGAAACAATTATCTTACCCGTTTCAGATAGCTCTTTGAACAATCTTAGTTTGATGAAGCAGAGCTTAATTCTTATCAAATTAATTGGCAAAATCCGAGCGAGGCCAAAAACAAAGTGGACTGCTGCAATTTTAAAACTCCAATACCCAAAATACCATAGTTGTTTGTTTTTGTTAACACAAACAGTGACAGCAGCAGCTAGCTGTAACACTTTCAGTGCAGCCTTTGGCACATGATATTACAGCCAGTAATATCAGAATATTTCATTAAGGATGACTAAAAAAAAAAACATTTACTGTGGGAAAAGATTTATAAAACAGTGTTTGCTTTAGTCACTTTAAACCTTTTAAGACATTTTGACTTACTGCCAACGGTATCAAATGAATCACTGAAGTACTTTTTATGTCAATACTCCTATTTACTTACTTAAGCGTTGACTTGTTGCATTATTTCAGTGTCACAAAGATTTCAGGTTAAATGAAAATGTATTTGTATTACATAAAATTGCAAAAAAGGTCAACTCAGGGCACTTAGGTTAGTTTTTCACATTTTCCGGAGAGACTTATTACCAGGAGTGAACGGGTTTGCATATGTAGAGCGTCCCAGAATTTATCAGGAACATGTGAAAGGCTCAGTGCAGAATAATGGTTAATGAGACACTGCATCAAAAAATCAGTGATTTACTTTTCCTGACTTCAACACATGACCACCTGATTTCTTCATATTTTATGTTAACTGAATCATGCAAAAAGGAACAAACGACATCTCCTCAGAAGCATCCGTAGATGATACTCTTCACCGCTGAGTGCTTCAGAGAAACCCGTCCTCTTTCTTACTGCTGCTTGATCATTAAATCTTTGTCACAGAAGACATTTTGACATGTCACAGTCAGAGAAGCTCACAAGTTAAAAGAAAGTGAGAAAAGTTAGAGTCCACTTAGCGACTGCAGTTTCAGGTCTTGGTGCTGCTCATGCTCACTGTCGAAGTGTCAGAAAAGGAGCTGAAGTCGGAGCTTTTTATCGCCATAACTCGGCACACGTCGTCATTTCAAGGTGACTTGATGAGGCGGCGCCCAAGAGGACCTCATTAGCAAACAATATTTGAGGCAAATGTCAAGCCGAAGCTGGACAGAATTAAGCTCCGTTGGTATTTAACAATCTTTTAATCAGTACACCATTAAAAGGTGCCTTTTTATTTTTCGATCCAGTGCAAGTTTGTGAAGAGTACATGATACAGGCTGGGCATCTGCATTGTGTGGGCCAGAACTGGCCCAGACAAATATTGTGGGTGAGGGTCATCCTCAACACATAATCTTAGTGCTATTGGATCACACAACATCTCCAGATATTTTGTGCAATCGAGCATAATATTATTTTTTAAGATTTGACCATATTTAATGCTGAATGCATAAAAGATGGTGAGCGATAGGCATTCTTTCAAGGAATAAAAACACAATAGCTGGTGCTTTTTAAACAACACAAGTTCCAAACTCCTATTTTGATGCACAAAGATAGAGACACTGCCAAAAACGCACAAAAAATAAAGCAACACACATCACTCCCAAGGGAGAGGTACTTTCCCCCTAAAACATCTGTCAGATGTTTCCTGTTGATCTCTTCCCTCATATGATACAATCGGCTTTTCTCAAATCTTACAAGGTGGTTCAGGAAGCACAGCGGTTATACTTCTTTTTTGGACATTATACATGACAGCACTCATCATATTTACAATTGAATTTGCACATTCTTCACTACATGTTTGATAAATTGAAGGTGAAAATGCATTTCATACACTTACAGTATGTTTTACTCCATTTTGTAAATGCAAATGATCGCTATTAAAGTGCATTTACATAAAAGCACAGCCTCGCTCTGTTACCCCTGGTTTAACCCTTACAGTTCCTCACCCTCTTCAGACCCTCTCCACTTTTTTCATACTTTGATAAGTTCTCGCACGAAACCATCTTTTCCCTCTGCAGTGCAGCCATTGTGTCCCCATTGAGAGGAGCATCACTTTTTCCTGCACATGAAAGAGACGTGTGCGTGTGTATCTGAGAAGAGTGATTTGCTTTGCTGTTCTGTGTCCTTACTAAAGAGGAATACAAACTTACAAATAAGACACTTGTCTGCAATCATTCCCAGCATGCAGATGGGTGTCAAGGAGGATAAATGTTTCTTCTTCATCATGAAGTATTTGTTAAAAATGCGGTGAAAAAAACGAAATTGGCAACCCACTTGGGGATTTGTTTGGCCACTTAAAAGACTTGAGAAAAAAAGGTGCAGTAGTAATAAGACGACACAAGTTTGCTCTTGAGAGACTCTTTCTATGTAAACAACAAATGCAAAATAACTGTCCTTAAAAATCACAACTGTTCTTTACAACAAAAGGCAATCAGTCAGTGACCTGTTCACCAGAGCTGCAGAGTGAAAAAAATAATTCATGTAATAGGAGAGAGCTGAAGTTCTGTTCATTTTAAAATCTTGGAAAAGTTCTCTCTTCACCACAGTTAAGCAACTCCCGATTTTGGTTATGAATCATAGATAATGAACAAAACAATGATACTGTGAATACAAGTGGCTGAAATGAAAGGGTGGACCTCGCTCTTTAACCAGTATCTCACTATATTGTGAAGAGCATTTGCAAGGAACCTCCCAATATGTCTCAAAACATTTGCAAAGGGTTCTGTGTTTATGGAGGTGTCAGACATGTCCCATTGACAGAAGACCCCAGGACGGGACTTCCTGAAGAGAATACACTGCAGTCGAAAGGTTGGACACACCCTTTCATTCAATGTTCCTATCCTTTTCCTCTTTTTTCTACATCGTAAATCAACACTGAAGTCATCCAGACTGTGAAGGAACATAAACTGTAACGATGTAGCAAACTATATAGTGCCAAACCAACTAAAACATACCACAGATTCTAGACCACTTAAAACAGGCACCCTTTGCTCCCACCACAGCTGTGCACACTTTTGACATTTTTTTTGAAACTCCTTCAAGACTGTCGGGAAACCGGTTCAGGTGATTACAGAACTTCGTGAAGCTGACTGAGAGAAAAGCAAGAGTGTGCACAGCAGCAACAAAAAACAAAGGTGCCCACCTTAAACAATCCGAAACTCTGGTTCATTTAACACTTTCAAGTTGACTTCATGGCTCCTTATGTGTTCCTGCATAGACTGGACGACCCCAGAACCAATGTAGGGGGAAAAAAGTAAAACATAACAACAATGAATGAGAAGGTGTGTTTAAACTTTTGACCTATCTCATTGAACCTCCGGATGAGGTAGCCAAGGAGTGGGATGTCTGGGAACGGTTGCTGTTAAGCAGCAGAAAATGAGGCTTACAATAGTGCAAAATTAATTTGTATTTTGTTTTTTCAACCTGGTCTGAGGAAGGATAGCGATCATTCAACGGCCCCATCTATTATGAAGTAGGACCTACTGTGCATGCAATCATTAGGTAAAACAAAGAAACTTTTTCAGCTTCTGCATCCTGACAATCACTAACCTCAGTCTGTGGAAAGATAAGGCATGATGCAAAGAGCCAGAAACTCTCAAACGCAACAGTGCCAAGTTTTTTTTTTATGTTTTTTTTTATGTGGAAGGTGGCTAAAAATAGCACAACTGGGTCTTTGAGTGAAAATGGTCACATAATTAATCCCCAAATTCGTTTCAAAACACTCAAGTGTCGGGCCACTGATGAGGAGCATGTATCTGAAGAGAGCAGGGGAAAAAAGCCTGAGATACTCTTCCTTTAAAGTGACCCCCCTACCTTCCAGTGTCACCTCCTTCCCGGCTCGTTTCAGCGCCTGCACCGCCTCGTCGTGCGTCGACTCCCGCAGGTTCACGTCGTTCACGGACAGGATCGCGTCCCCGACGTACAGAGCCTGGGTCTGGTCCGCCGCGAGCCCCTTGAATATCTTGCTGATGAGGATGGGCATCTTGTTCTCCTTTCCTCCTTTAATGCTGATGCCGAGCCCTCCGACTTCCTGCTTGGTCACCTTGACGCAGCGCTTTCTGTTGGCGATGGCCTCGGGGACCCGCTCCGGGAGGTCCGTGAACGCTGTGCGCACTGCTTGCTGGGGCCCATTGTTGGAGTTGGCGTTGCTGTTGTCCAGGTAGGAGCCACTGGTGACCCCGTTCGAGTTGAGGCTGTCGCAGTCCTCGCAGCTCAACGTGAGCGCCTCCTCGCTCAAGTTGGCCAAAACTTTGTGCCAGCGCTCCCGGACCAAAACCTCCACCAGTCCACTTTTTTGCGCTCCGGAGCCACTCGAGACTCCTGCCGCTGCTACCACCGCCATCTTTGGAGCATTTCTGTAAAGAAAGGGGAAAGTAAATCACTCGCGCGCTCTCTCTCACGCACACATTGGAGCTTGAGCCGCATGGACTTTGTCCCTCAGAAGTTTTTTTTTTCTTTTCTGCCGCACTCCTGCGTCCGGTTGAGCCCAACCACAGCCCTGTCAGCGCACACCCAAAGCACCACTCCGCCTGCCCCGAGGTCCTAAATATGTGTTGGGTGGAGTTTTTCTCAGCCTGCTGAGTGACAGCAGACCTGCAGAAACAAAACAAAATCATTATTCGCTTCTGAGACAGAACATCCGATCGGACAAACATGTGTCGACTCCCAAAACCTCTAGGATTTAACTTCATGTAACATAACAAGCTGCGTGCAGCACGTTTTATCCTTTTATTATTGACACCAGAAAATGTGACTGGAGTGAAATTAAACAAGCCTTCTGGAATTTTAATATATTTGTGCGCAATTTCTGCGCTTAAATGAAATAAAGGTGTGCACGTTGATATTTTAATCTCTGTCAACGCTCGTTCGAAATAAAAGAAAAAACTTCTAGTTTTCAGTCTTCAAGTGCAAGTCCGCGTTCACGTCGTATACGTGATCTCGGCCACGCGCATATAGGAATGCGCCTGTGCGAGGTTTTGGCGCTTCTACGACAGAAAAAAAAGAAAGAAAGTAGGCTAGGTTTTTGAGAGGGAGCATGAAAAAGTACAAGAGACCATTCGCCCTCTGAGGATTTGTTCACCATCTCTCATTATTTTTCCAAGGAACACCCACACCCACTCACACACACACACACTCTCACGCTCAACCCCTCAGATCCTGCAGAGGACTGCTGTGACTATATCTGGTTCCTGCTGGTCAGAGACACAAATCCAAAGAGAGACCAAACAGAAATATAGAAGCAAATGCACCAAAGCAGTGCAATGGCTAAATATGCATGAGTGGGAAAAAATGTTAACCCCAGAAACACTTTGGATAAAGGAGGATTGGACTTTTATAAAGATCCTTCTCCTGCCATCGTGGAGTTTTGCGTCTTTTTCTCTGCAATTGATGCGAACTTTGCTTCGTTGCTCATTTTAAACAGTGTTACAGCGACACCTACTGGTGAATTTTATCTATCTATCTATCTATCTATCTATCTATCTATCTATCTATCTATCTATCTATCTATCTATCTATCTATCTA
>JAVKLF010000042.1:13557306-13573023 GCA_034783495.1 Millerichthys robustus
TATCCTTAATGTTCATTAGCAAATTAATATTAGTTTAATATGTTATGACATTCTATATGAGATTGTTTGTATATTTTGAGCATGTGAAAGAGGCACAGTACTTAGTTTTTATGTTGATGTGCATTAGCTCCTAAACTGAAGCTGAAACTGTCGTCCTGTTTGGCGTGAGTTATAACGTGGGACAAGATGTGTTGAAGAATGAGGTGATGATCAGTGGGCAGCAGGGTTTCATGTTGAGGCAGAGCGCTGCAGATGTGATGTTTGCTTCGAGAGTGAAGTAGTAGAAGTAAAGGTCAGAAGGATTTGCACGACTTTGAGAAATCATGTGACACGGTGCCAAGAGAGGAACTCTGGTACCAGATGAGGGAGTCAGGTGTGATCACCCAGTTTGTTAACCAAAAAAAAAAACAACTAATGGAATCTATTTGTTCACGATTCATTCTTTGAAGCTGCAAAATTGACTTTTTATGATAAAACATCTTAAATCACCTTGAATTGTGAATTCTAGAGGGTCAAATTGAGCTAAGAACCCAGATTCCAGTGCATAAACTTGAGCTCACACTTAATGCACCCAAGCTAATTCAAACACATTAAAGACATTGTTATAAAATATAATTTATTAATAATGTAATGAAGATATTCATTATATGGGTCAACTGACAGCAGGTCAGGTAAAGGACCGGGTTTTAAATGATTCTTGAGCTCTCTGAGTGATGGACAGGTGGACAGATGAGGTAATGCAGGCCATTTTTGTGGATAAAATTGTAATCTGTAGTGAGTTTAGGGAGCAGGTGGAAGAGAGCCTTAAGAGGTGGAGGCAAAGCATCGGGCAAAACACAGGGTGGGGTGAAGAGGAGTGTCTGTGTGATTTGTGACAGAAGCAGAGCTGCAAGAGTGAAAGGAAGCTTACAAGATGGTCGTGTACATTATGTTTTGGAGACGGCAAAAAGAAATAAGCTAAAAGGGGCAGAGATGAAGATGATGAGATTTTTATTGGGACCAGAATGAACAAAATGAGAAACAAGGACATCAGAGATCCAGCTTGTGTTGAGCAGTTCGGAGAGGGACAAGGCTGAGATGATTAATATTGGACATTCTGGACAAAGGATGGAGCTGCCAGGGGGGAGGAGGAGGATATGCAAAGGGCTGGTATTTCAGAGGAGGATGTTAGGGATATGGGGAGATTGGCAGAGGATCCAGTGTGGCAAACCCAAATAGGAGAAACTGAACAAAAAATAGATACAAATTTATGTAGAAGTTAAATCAAAAGAAAACATATGATGTTAGCTGAAGATATTACGTGTAATTTAACCCAGGATGCAGGCAAAAACGCCAGGCTCCAATAAGAAAACTAACTTATCTACAAAATGAAAACAAAGGCTGACGAGATACTGAATTACTTACAGAACTCTGGAAGACAAAAAAGAAGACAACCTGTAACCAGTTTGTACAGCTTAATACACAGACAACAAAAAGGCGAGAGTGGGCGAGGCAGGAGCTGACAGAGGAGAAACTGAACTAACGACACGGGATCACAAGGGAGAAACAAAAACCAGGTCAGTATCAGAACGTAGAGAAACTAATGACACAGAGATAAAACAGATAAAACTCCAAACACAACAACATAAACCATGAAAGGAAACAATCTAAAAGATAAACTCAAGAAACAAAGTAAATGACACCAAATCTGAAGGAATAAAGTCAATCTAAACTATTTTAATCTTTCCCTGAGTATATCATTACAAATAAATCTATAATCTTAGGTAGAAAAAATCAAGAATTCTACTTGTATTGAAGCCAAACTTTATTACACGCCTAGCTTTGTGAACTACAGTGAATAATTATAATTGGGTTGAACCAAAGAGCGGATTAAGGTGTTTAAAAAGAAGAAGAAATCAGCAGTATAAATGTTACGGCTTAATGAGGTGTAGCTAAAATTATTATGATTATTTTACTTTTATGTGCAAATGAGCAGTCAGATGAAATGTGCATTGTTTGTTGTGTTAATGGCCTTCGAAACAAACAGAGTGCGGTCTTCTGAAAGGCGATGGTAATTAGAGTTTGAGAAAAGTTGTTTTAATCCTGTGTCGGCTTCACTCGATGATATCATTTTTACTTTTATTGCAGCAGAGGAGATCGTACAAAAACACAGAACGGTGAGACTGTTCATTTTAAAAGTAGTTTTCAGAGAACGTTAAACACGTCTGAGGAGCATATAGACACATAGAATGTGTTGGACAAGAAGCTTTAAGCTCTGTTTTTAAATTAGAATAATAATCTGGGTAATTATTAAATATTTTATTCGTTGTTCTTCAATTGGCTCCTTGTAAATTTCTCTCTCTCTCCCTTTTATCAGTTTCCTCTACAATGACTCACCTCTCATCAACTCTCAGTTCCTTGTCTGCATCTGTTATGCTTTTTTATTTTCTGTCATTTTCTATTTTAAATTGTGTCTTCTAATAACTGCATTTTTCATGCATTACATTTACCTGGAAAAAACCAAATGTTCTCAATTAAGTATTGATTCAAAAGAACTGTTACAGATCTGTTTGTTTCTGTTATTTATTTCTTCAGGATTTCTTGGCTCCCTGCTCTGGAGGTGAGCAAAGTAAAACTGATTTTTGTTGTAGAACATTTATGGGAGAATTTAATGAGGAAAGAAAATCTTCTAAATTATAATATTGATTTAAAAAATTGTTAACTGTACTTCTTTAAATTTTGACCAGCAGCAAAGAGGATCTACAATTCTATTCAATTCAGTTTGTTTATAAGGCGCCGAGTCACATTAAACGTTGTCTCAGGGCGCTTTAAAAAAAACTACAAATTTAAGGAAGGCCCCACTATCTACAAACCAGCCTTGTTTATGACAGTTTGATTTAGCCACCAAATATAAAATGATTTTTCACAAAACAAGCATAAACTTCATAAATAAAGGTCTGGCATTCCTTCTAATAATTCATATCACACAGCTTTCATGGCAGAGATTTGGGCTGAAATCATGTTATGCTGAAAAAGAATGGCATTGTAGCAGTTTTGGTCTAGTCTTGTATATAATATTGCACACTGTCGTGGGATATTGTGAGATTTTGCCAGGGAGGGACTCTCAGCTACAACCATCTAAAATGGTATTGACTCCAAAAGTGATTCTGTTGTAGGTGTTCATCGCAGAGTTTCATTAAAATCTGTCTGGTAGAGATATCGTGCTCAGACTAAACACACGCACACACATCTTATGCATAAAGTTGATGTAACAACTTTTCCAAACACAAAACTTGTTGCTCTAAAAGTCCAGGCAGAAAAACAATAATAACAGTTGCACAGTTTCTCTCTTTAAAGCAGATATCAAAAGTTTACCAAAAGATTTAAGCAGAGCAAATGTAATTGTGAACCGTGTGAGCTGTGACACCTGAATGCTCTAAAAAAACATTTAATTTCTTGTCCTAATTTGAATAACAAGAACCAGCTGTTGAAGTTTAAATGTTACTGAAGGTAGTGAAACATGAGCCAAGTAGGAGGTGCATGACTGCATCATTTACAGAGAAATGAAACCAAACTTTCTCTTCACTGTCACCTTGATAAAACAATTCAAGTTTGCTCACACCGAAAGAGACACGGGAGCACAACTGCACACACACAACCAGGTAAAGTCCACTTTCACGCCTAAACAAGTTATAGTAGTTTGTCTGTCGTAAATGTAAAGTTATTTATCAACTATTTTATCCAAACACTTTCTACAGAGTGTAAGAAGATGATTTTAATAGCACCAGCAGCAAACTGAGTATAATCTCAACTGTGGTCAGCAGGAAGTTCTTTCACTTTTCTCCAAAACCTGCATTTTTTTTAGTAGAAATAAATGCTTCTTCCATCAAAATGTCTTATTTAAAACACAATGTATTTAAGCTGTATTGGGATGTTGCAGTGCAAATTTATGTTTCTGTAGAAAACTGGTGGTAAGTGTTCCGTTTAAGTGTGTTTTTGTCTTTTAATCTTTACTGTTCGAGGCTCCCATAGACAGAAGAAATGTAGACAAAATGTAATAATGACAGGTCCTAAGGTGTGTTGAATCATTTAATTAGTTTGAAATGCTTTTGTTCAACTATTAAACCATTGGTTGCTGTGTTTTTCCAAACAGAAAACAACAGTAAGCAGACATGGCTTAATCCTTATCTGTTGCAAACAGTGACTCTAACCTCATATTTATTCTCCCCATTCAACTATATATATATATATATATATATAACTTAAGACTGTACTTATTTTAACTTCTACATTTATTTATTTCTGTTTACAGTTAGTTGCTATGAATAAGCATCACAGCCACAACCCACTTAACTGCATTCATAGTTTCAGTTTTGGATCTACAGTCTTTATTTACAGATGATTCAACAGTAAAGAGATCCAAACTAAAGGTAAAGTTTCATACTTTAGAAAGGTTCTTCACTGCTCATATCTTACCTGTTGTAGATCAATTAAAATAAATCATTTATTTTTGACTACAAGCTAATGACTTAAAAAAATCCAAAAAGAGGTCTTTAACAATGGGGTTGCAACCCCTAGTGGGTCAGTGAAGGTATTGCAGAGAGGGTCATAAATTTTGTGGTTAATTAGACTTAAAAAGTAAATAAATTAATAAATACATAACCACCCCCCCCACCCCACCCCCAAAGTATTTAAATACACATTGACATAAAGCCAACGTGTAATTAATTGATAAATATAGGCATTAAATAATGTACAGAAATGCAAACGAACATTCAGTGAGCACACCCGTTGAATTCTGCATCATCCGCAGCATAACCATATTATAGTGTGTGTGTGTGTGTGTGTGTGGTAGGGGGTCCTTGCTTTGTCTCTCCGTCAGTTTCCTGTTTCGTGGCTATTAAACACGAATTATATAATATTCCTGCAAGTGCAAAAGCTAGCTGCTGCTGCTAACCACAGAACGAATTCTAAATAACCACATAATATGAAATTGATAATGATGTAAAAGTTTTAAAAAGTACTGCTTGCAATTGCAATTGCTATGACATTTCTTAGAATGGAGTTTTAAGATGGCAACTTAACTCGTCTTAGCTCCACTCAGACTAGCTTTTAGCTCCTCAGTCCATCAGACCTAAACAGTTCCTTCAAACTGTAACCTGAGGTCTGTGGCCTCACTTCAAAAGTGTATTGCCTTAAGTTAGGTTGTGTGTTAATAGTATCAAAGATGATTTAAATTTTCTTGCCAATCTTATCTACAGTAAATGTGGATGTCGAATTAACATCAGTCTACACTTAGACATTTTCAAAACTTCCACCAAGCTAGTTATAGAGTCACTTTATGATTTTTAAGCCTATTTATTTAACATCTCAGATTTTTTTTCTTTGATATTTGTATCATAAGGGATTCATATCAGTAACTCTTGTTGGATACTCTCAGATAAACTATTATATAAAACCTGTTTTTTTCAGAAATGGACACATCCAGCAGTTTTCTGACTGAGGATCAGTTCACGTGTTCCATCTGCCTGGAGGTCTACACTGAACCCGTTTCCACTCCGTGTGGACACAACTTCTGCAAGGCCTGCATCACCAAGCACTGGACAGGCAAGGCGCAACAGCAGTGTCCCTTGTGCAACAACAAGTTCAGCAAAGGTCTCCAAGTCAGTGTCAACACCGAGTTCAGAGAGATTGTGGAGAAGTTTAAGAAAAGTACTGGAAAAGCAGAGAGCTCAGCCGCAATAAAACCTGGTCAGGTCCCGTGTGACTGTTGCCCTGACAACAAGGTTAGAGCCACAAAAACCTGTCTGGTGTGTTTGGTCTCTTTCTGTGACGCACATCTTGACACTCATCTGCGAGTGGCAGCTTTCAAATCACACAAACTGATTCATCCTGTGCACAAGCTGGAGGACAAAATCTGCAAGAGACACAACCGGATTTTGGAGTTCTTCTGCAGGAGTGATCAAACTCGGGCCTGCGCCCTGTGCACAGAGCACAGCGACCACGACACAGTCCATTTGGAAGAACCGTATGTAGACAAATGTGCTCAGTTAGGGAAGAGGAAAGAAGATGTGCCGAAAACTAAACAGAACAAAGGACTGGAGATGAAAGCTGCAGCACAGAGCAAAAGGAAAGGCAAAGGTCAGACAAAACCAGTCAAAGTAAAGTCAGATCAATCGGCAGCTCCTTCCTCTTCCTCACACCTCAGTGTAGTCCCACATAATTCCTTCATCCCTCGAAATACAGACATTCCTGAAGGGATGCACTTGTTCACAGTTAATGTTAAAGGGAGAGCTGGCTGGGAGGTAGCAGTGGTCAGACAATCATTGTGTCGGAGGAGAGGATTTCCATTGAACCACAGTGACGGAGTCTGGATTATAAGTCTAGGCAATAACGTGTACATCGAGACACTCCTGGTGAGTGTAGATTACACAAATGGAGCACTGTTCTTCTTTGATGCAGACAATGGCACCATCATATATTTTACTAGCTGCAATTTTAATGAGAGACTGCAGTTATTATTTAATCCCGGTCAGCCTGCCAGCTGGGAACAGATTCTACAAAGAGATATTCGGAAGACATTAGAGCACAAAGATTCTTTACTCCGCATTTTTCTCCTCATCATCTTGGGTTTTTGTTTCCTATGTTGTCTTTGTAGAGAACAAACTTCAAACTAAATCAGGATCAAAAGTAAATCAAATTTAAACCTGGAAATCTGAGTTGCTCAGTATTTGAAACAACAAGTTGTGCACACATTATGTCATACAGCAGACTAATCTATCTGTTTAGGATGCATGTTTATTTGTTCCCTTCAGGTCATGGGGCAACAGTTTGACCAGGAAGGCCTTGTCTTGTTTCACAACTACCTCTTCCCAGGTCAGCTGAGAGAGACTCTTTAGTGTGTCCTGGGTTTTCCTTGGGTCTCTTACTAGTTGGACATACCCAGAACACGTACCCAGGCAGGTTTATACTACTATTCAGGGTACCCCCAGGGTTCTTCGAGGCATATTTAAGACTTTTTAAGACCACTCAGAACGAAATTTAATGCCAACTTCACAGCCACACCAACTATAAAGCTATAAAGTTATTTTAAACCCTAGAAAATAATAACTTGCCAAGTCCTTTAGTTAAATGAACCAATTTATTGTATTTAGTCTTTCATATATAATAGACATTAGCTTTGTGACATGTGTAAGAACATAATTTAAAAGAAGCATGCGTGCGTCTCACGTTAAGGGCCAACACCACACACTATTTCCTCACAAAAAACTTTTTGGTTCTTTATGAACTGAAGCTAAAACTGGCAAAGCATGCATTGGATTAGGCTCAGAAAATGCAGCAATCCGCTAGAATGTGTGTCCGGTAATGACACAAGAGCCTACAAGTTTTCGGAGCTCTGCTCCCTTGGCTACAGTCTGTTCGTCCAGGTTTTTGAGTTCAGCCAAATTCTCCTTGTGTCTTCTTCTGAAAACACTGTACTTAGCAATGAGCTCTGCCATCTTGCTGCCAACTAGCTGGCCCTCACTGACCCTGCGATAGAAAGTCAGCTTACATTGGAAGTTGAAACTGGGATCTGGGAATGACGTAAGACCTGACTTAACTGTAATCTAGCTGAAAGTCAAAAATCCAGCAGGAGTTTCTAAATGTACTCAGTGATCAGGGTAACCGTTAGTGCTTGGTGTATGTGTTGTGAATAAATCTAATCTTATAGCACATCCAATTTTATTTGAATATCTGTGAAACTAACATAAATTTTTGTGTTGTTTAAGGTCAGTTGGCTATTGTGGCCATGTTGTTTGGGCTGACTGAAAGGTTAATTAGCTGTAGATGAACATCCAATGGTTACTTTTTGAGGGTTTTATTATTATTCATCTATTGGTCCGTGAGATGTTTTGCTAATACAACAGATAATAGAGCACACAGACACAGATAAAATATTATCATCTGCCTTTCACCCTTGAACATCAAGCAATCACAATGTTTTTGCATCTTTTGCATTCAAAACCTGCAGCAACATCTGTGCTAACAATAACTATGTGACTGATTTACTGAAATGCTCACAGACAGAAAATAAAATAAAAATGTTATTACGACAACTTTACAGATTTTTATGTATGAGTCAACCATGTTTTCTTTTTGAGGTTTGGGTTGATCAGAAATCTTTGACTTTTCCAAGAAGAAAAGGGCGCAGTATCCAGATGTGTTGACCACAGAGACAGTCCTCACTGATTCAAGCTAACTTTCCACTGAGAAGTTATTTTAAGAGAAAAACAGAAGTCCTACAGGAAGTATTAGTTTTCCACGCTGACCTTTCAGGTTGGGGTCAGTGGAGAGATGTTAAGGCATCAACACTTTCTGTCAGACGGATTTTGGGTTAGTATTAGCTTCCCCGTTGATAGAAATCCTATAAAACCCCTTTTTAAAAGGGAATTCCCAGGCAGGAGGTCTAGTCCCAATACAGACATTTGTAGAGAACAGAACATGCTTTTATTTTCAGGAGGAAAATATTTAACTGCCAATGAAGGCAAATTAGTTTTCTCTGTGTTTGGATATGTGAGGGATTTTAAACATTGAGATAAAAATAAGACATTACACAAAATAAAAATATTAATAATATAATACATGATTTCTAGTTGACTGATAAACAAAATACACTCCTAAAAATCTCGTTTACTAAAAGAGCTGCCTGGTGTACAACGATGATTAATGAACATCAGAAGCTTGTTGCCTTATAGAGGATCTATAAAACGTTTTGTCCTGAAATAATCAGTTTAATTTATTTTGTGTAATTATTCACCAGTCCCCCTTTACAAATTGTTAAAAACACATAGATTACAAAGTTTTCTTTTATGAGTCACCTACATGAGTGGATAGTTATCCACACTTATCAGTCACCAATGTTAAGATGTTGTTGTTAATCAATGACAAAAAAAAAATTGGGGATTTTATTATGTGATATTGAAACAATTAAAATTACAAACTTACATTTAAAAAATTCAAATGTTAAACAAATGTCCACAAAAATGACAAAAGAAGCAGATACAATAAAAAAACATCACATACTTAACTAATGTTGTGTATCTGATACACATTCAATTAAACAAATATTTATCTGTTAAAAAACAGCTGTCATATACACAGTTAAACAAAAAGTTAAACAATTTGCATTTTAAAAAATCAACGCCGTTAATAATTAAACAGAAAAAACAGCACAATGGCATTAATTTAAGATAAGACAAATATATATGTTTCTATGTTGCAACAAGGATCATCATCTTGTGCTTTTATGTTTTCTGTCTTTATATTCAAACCTCTTAAACTGAGGTTGTTTCAAATAAACTTTATTCATCTATTGACAGCTTTCCAGAACAATTTGTTGACCAGGATTCAACCTGATTTAGTGTTCTGGCAAAGGGAATGCAGTTTGCTCTCCCTGATTAAACAGGGAAGGCTGCTTCATGCGGTTTAAGTGCTAATTCTCAGTATTGTAGGTGAGACTAATTTGTCCACAGGATGTGACATGACACAACTAAATACCTCTCAAAGAGAGATACAGAACTATTTAATAATTTAAGCATTCAAGTCTAAAAAGATACTTTTTATAAAAGAAAATTTTTTTTAAAAAAATGATCAGATTCCTTGTTTTCTTTGGCATCTTCCTTTAAATTCCAGGTAACTTTATTCTATATAATTGCCCTTCTAAAATGCCCTTCCTCCCAACAGTTTGCAGTCATTGTTATCACTCCTTATACCCTCACGGTACTGTACGCCAGCTCTGATGGCTCCCACACATTGTTGTCACGGGGACAGTGGCTGTGGCAGGCACAGGTCAGGATCGCCATGACTGGCTTCCGAGTGGTTTTACCGTTGGTGCACCGGAACTCCACCAGGCTGGTTTTGGTTCTGTGGGGGGTACAGCAGCGGCCATCCGTGCAGGAGCCACAGTAGCGAGGCTTGTAGGCCTGGATGCTGGTGCAGTTCTTATAGGAAAAGTGAATGGCGTTGTTACTTCTCCCCACCCTCTGGCACTTACTGCCTCTCTGCTAGAGGGGGAAGAGATCATGAGATTTTATGAACGGTATAGCATAGTATAGTATACAAATGTGCTAAGGCAAAAAGAGTTCACTCATATTAAAAGGGCTGGAAACATACCCTTAGTGCAAGCTGTGTGAGCTGCTCCTGCTGGTTGTCACAGGGTCTAATCATACAGATCCGACTCTGCTTCACTAACTTACACCTATCGTTCTTGTTTGTGACCCTGGTGGACACCCCCATGCCGCACGTCTGAGAGCACGCCCCCCACTCTGTGGTTTGCTCAATGCAGTCCCAACCATCAAAGCTGACCGTTTCTTCCTGGCGAAAAGCTGAAGTAGCACAGAAGGACAATAGGTTATTCTCTTTGTCTCCTTTACTTCTCAAAAAGAAATTCATCACGTCTCAGTCTGGCTGCAGTTCACTCACCTGCCATGGCAAAGCCACCCAGTGCGCTGGACTCTGCCTGAGGCTCACACACCCATTTCTCACAGCACTCTCCAGGTACCTGGATTTTGCGTGGCATTGGGCAATCTGGCCCAGGCAGCATTATGTCCAAGTTGCAGCGTGGAACACAGCCTATCTGACCATCATGGCAGATGCACTGGTACTTACAGCTGGGGAAGAAGATCTGTCCATTCTGGTATACAGAGCCATCCAAAACACACACATTTCCCATGGAAACTAAAAGAGAGGAAAAAGTTTATATATATATATAAAAATTTATATGCTTCACCACGCTACGCATGTGTGCTCTACATGCAGCCCACTTACAGACACAGACACCGGTCCTTCTGTGGACGTTGACAGAGTAGTCACACTGCAGCCCTTTACGGGCGTCACAGGGGTTCAGCTCGGAGCAGACTTGACCCTTTTGACTGGCACAAACCAGGCAGCAGGCGCAGTCATCCAGGATCAGTGGCACCCCAGGGGCGCATGTCGGGAGTTCTGTGGGACAATCGCATCGTCGAGGACACATCTGGGACCAGGCTAGTGTCAAAACCTGGATGAACAAAACATGAATAGGTATCATGCTCTCATAAAGAATGAAGACAAGGGAAAAAATTAATTAAATAAAAATTTAAATAAACAATTCTGACATTGGTAAAGATTAATAAAGCAACACAAAATTTTAACATTTACTTGATGACATTGACATTTTCCTAAGTACATGTTTCGATGATACACTTTTTTCCCGTTTAAAATCTATTATAGCTAACATATTGTCCAAGATTAAAACACACTCTGCATAAAAACCAAGTAATTAAAGTGTCAAAAATACTTTATAACCCTAAAATGAGATAGTATCAAGTCATTAAGTATTATTAAATTAAAACAAGATTTTTTTAATAATAGGCTATAATTCTTACCTGTGCTGTAAAAAAGAAAACAAAGAGAATTGTTTTGAAAAAATGAACCATCTCCCTGTTGTGTTGCAGTTTAAAAAGCCCGTTGAGTCGTGCAGTTCAGGCTTTAGGCGTCCCTCCTCTCGGTGGTGCAGCGGAAAGTTGTTGTCGTCAGTCTGACTCAGGACTCAGGAGAGCAGGACCTTTTATACGACTCAGCTTTGAGGACTAGAAGGAAGGAATGCTGGAGAGAGTTGGACCCAGATCAGTCACATTTTACTGTGAGATTCTACCAAAGAAGCTATTATTATTGGACATCCTGAAATACTTTTTACTTTTATTATGTTAATAGTAAACTTGCAATAAAATGCTTGTTTATTAGTTAATAATGTTCACAAACATGTCCTTTGTGTGTTCACTCTTTGTTGATGAGTCCCTCTCTTTAGCTCACTGTTATTATTATTACATGCAACCTGCTGGTTTCCTTATTCCAAAGCCTTTGACCTTTCACTCGATCCCTTCCTGGGAGGTCATGGTGAAAACTCATCCTATTCCCTGTAGAAATATTTCTGTTTCCTTAAATAGCTGCACGGTGGAAACTTTGGTCAGGGGTGGAGGAGGACACAATAACACATCTGGTCTGAGGAATGTTTTGATGTTGTATGAGTAAAAAAACTTCTGTAGGGATTAGGCAGATAGGAAGACAAAAGTTTAGAAAAAAGATTCAGTAAGTTAGAATCTCTTAGCATTTTTAAGTGACTAGGTACAACTCTTGGTAAATAATTCATTTTTACAACACTGTTTAGATTTTACTAGAGGTGAGAAAATGATTCAGTTTTCCATTCACATACTGGTAATTATTAATATTCTTAAATATCTTTATCACATAGTTTGCACACACAAATCAGCACTTTGGGGTGGGACTGAATGTGATGGCAAAAATGAAGAAACGTGAAATTTATGAATACAAATGTGCACTTTTAATGTTTGCCCATTTGTTTTAACAAACCTCAACCAAACATTAACATCACTCAGCAAAAATATTGTAAAAATATATGCTGTAAATCTGATAATAAATGACATTGAACACAGTCATTTTAACAGAAATGTTAAAACAGCAGATGTATGCCTATGTAACTGTGTGCACTGTATGTCAGGGATTTGAAACTTAAACATGAGGGTCTGATAAAAAGAACGAATTGACTCCATTTCCAAGGTATTTTGTCAAAAGCAGGCTGGCAGTGAATACTTCAAGCACATTTCCCTGCAGAAATCAATAAGGTAAGACTTGAACAGGATGTTGTGTTTTTCTGTATGCAGGGGATCTGTGTCCACATTTTCATTGTGAATATTATTATTTTATTCCAGTACGAGTTGGAGGTTGCTATAACAATGCTGTGGGTTTGGCAGTTAGATTTCTTAAATGTGTGACCCAAAAGCCACAATCCTAGGTGTTCTGAAAAATATTTATGCTGATGTGCCAACATATTATTTGAGCGCACGTCCTGAAAAGACATCTCCATGTGTAGAAAAAAAAAACTGGCACGGGCTTGCTGTCCATTCAGTTTGCTTCTTCTCTCAGTTATTTGAAAGAAAGATGCCTTTTTCAGAACAGTTCTCCACATACCTCCTAGTTTCAGTGAATGATGGGCAGCAGCACCAAGATCTTGAGTCCATGCTGCTCAAACAGAAGAAGGTGAAGAATGTTCAACATCACACAATAGTTTTGTTTGGCTTCTTCTTGAACTTACGTTCTCAGTTTTGATGCGCTGCTGAAGAGAGGAACAAGAGACACTGTAACAGAAATGATACCGTATCACAGGAGTGGATCATATATAACTGAGTCTTTTCTAAAATGTACTGACACTGATAAACTTATTGTTAATATTAAAAAGTGTAAATAGCTGATGTATGAAAAAATATTATTTTCAGTGTAAGTTTAGCACAAGGCAAGTGTGATTTCTTGCAAGTGTGAAACAGGAAGTCTGGTTGTGCTGCATAAGCGCTTATATGCTGCAAAACATATTTGAACCGTTTGTAGAGATGAGAGATTATAGAAGATTAGCATAACAGAAGAGAACAGAGATGAGATACAGACATGAAAAAAAAGAAATGCATTATAGAAAATAGTGCTAAACATTCGTTTAGAAGGGAATATCTGTCGGTCAAGTCTACTCAGAATAGGTCTTTGATAACATTAACTGTTAAAGGGATAAGTTAGAAATCTTAAAAAAGCGAGGCTTCACAGACATATTATGAGCAATTAATATCTTACCTGCTGTAGATAATTCTTTGAGCAACCTCACTTTTGAGATATAAAAGTTTTTCTGATGGGATTATTACACTAACAACTAGTTAGAGCAGTGTCAAGACCAAACAATTTCACAGCAGTTTATCCAAACTCTGTTTTAGAAACCTCTACATCACAGTCAGTTTTGCATCACAGAAATATTTCAGAATAAATATTATGTTATTTCTGTCATATGGGATCCAGGTTGCACCAAAAAGTGCTATAGCTATCTGCTGCTGGCTGCTACAATTTACAAATAACCAAAACAAATCCAAGTAAAGAACTGTTTAGTTGTCTTTCTGTGACCTCCTCAATGCATCGTTTTCTTCAGCTGCATGGAAATTTTTTTGCACTGCTTCGAAACAAGGCGTGACAGTATTTCCTGAACAAAGACAGCCTGCCAGCTGCTGGTCCTGGGACAGATTTGGAGCTACGGGTCTTCACCAGGTGGTCAGGCCACACAGTGGATGCCTCTTGAGTTTTCATGGATACTCAGGCAACAATTTGCAAAACGTCACATAGTAACGTTTCCAGCCAGCAGTCTGTGCGGCACAAATGTGGACGGTCAACCCTTTTTGATCTAGATATGCTTTCACAGATTTGGATTAGAGATTTTCTGTTTTGTTTTTCCTCCTGTCAGTCTATATCCTCTTTCTGGATTATAATTTAGACTTCAAATAATGGCTTTAATATAATTGGATCCTTTTAGTTCCTCATTGGGATAACCCTGATCCCTTAAAATGTCCGCTGCACCAGTGTTCAGCACCTGAGAGCCATCTGGAGGAAGTTCTTCAGATCCAAACAATGAGGCAGAGAGAAGATCTGACAAGTCTAGCAAACCTTGCTCAAACTGTGACAGGATTCTCTAGTAGAGTGCTGTAAATATAAACACAGACTGCTGTTTAGAAGAACTGTATCTGGCTGTGAGCATTACATACACAACATGGAGGGAGACATGCTTGGTTCCTGTTTGATCACATCTTCCTCAATTTTATAAAAAGACTGAAGCTAAACAAGCTTCAGATTTGGTAAACGACCTGTGTAAGAGGGTGGCACAATGGCTCAGTTGGTAGAGCTGTTGTCTCTCAGCAAGAAGGTTGAATCCCTTCCGAACACTTTCTGAATAGAGTTTGCATGTTCTCTCCGTGCATGTGTGGTTTTTATTCAGATACTCCAGGTTACAGACCAAAAAACATGCCTGTTAGGCTAACTGGTAACTCTACGTTATACCTAGGTGTGAATGGCAGTTTTCCTGTTTGTGGCCCTGTTTTACTGTTGCTCGTAAATAAACCTCCTAAAATAGCGTTGTCATTAATTCATTTAGATTTATTTTCAAAGTGTTAAATATTACTTTTTTATTAGATTTTATTACACTGCTGAACACCGTTCTTGGCTTACACGTGGTATTCCCGATGACCCAAGAGAAAAACTACTGCAGATGTTACTTAAAGGAATAGTCACATATTTTTCCTTAAAGGAGTCTCTGAAGACAGGTTCATTTTGTTTTTTCAGGTGGTTCAGATAAAGATGAACTACCCTGATGGAAGCAGTAGGTTGACAACCTTAAACGTTTATTCAGTTATAATGCTGTCCAGACATGAAGTATGTATGTGTGTGTGTTTGTGTGTACATATGTGTGTGAAATCAATGCCACAGTACCTTCTACCTGACCCATCTCCCATTTCTTCCATTTTCCTCGTACATATGCAAGTTTGCAGAGCGTTCCCAGCCGTTCATGTATGAAGCTGAAAGGTTTCACTTTGCACACCAAACGGCAGTCAGTCAGTGGAAATAACAGCTTGGGGGGGCCACCACAAATCTCTCACCCAGAGTTTATTTGCTGTACGCCACTGTACATGAACTGAATCACAGAGGCAGAGGCAGCTGTCTCTTCTGGTGGGTGGCAGTGGACGGACACGTTGCAGAGGTTTCTACTAATAAAACGTGTCGCATGGAAAAACCTCAAAATGCATCTAAAGAGGATGGGAAAGGGCTGCAGATCCTTACATTGTGAAGTATGTGTGAACATACTGCCCGTGGACTGTATTTAGGACTGGCATTTGGAGAATG
>JAVKLF010000042.1:13619497-13629573 GCA_034783495.1 Millerichthys robustus
ACGAGGCTGCTGGGGATGGACGGGTTGGCACACAGTGACTGGCAAAGGCTGTTCACCCCTACAACACACACACACACACACACACACACTACAATGAACCCCACAGTGTTAGCATCTCCACTGGAAGTTTTGACAAATTAAAGGGAGTGACAGAGGAAATGAGCACCGAGTCAAAAGAGATGTTAAAATATATATATATTTATCTTATAAATTATAATAAAACAAATAGAATGGAAAGGTACCACTGCAGATATATTGAGCTCTAAACATTAAATGCTCCAGTGCTTTAAGTGATCAGTATAGATTTTGGAGATAAAGGTTGTATGTGTTTTTGTTAACAATTGGGGACAATTTCTGACCATTTTCCCCAGCACACAAAGCCTTGTGAGGACCTACTGTTTCATGTGGAGGCAGAAGCCTGGTCCCCATGGGGGGTGAATTGAGTTTAGGTTAGGTATGTACTTGGAAGGTAATGTTTAGGGTCAGGGGTCGGGGTTAGGCTATAGAAATGACCAGTTAATGAATAGAAGTCAATTCAAAGTCCCCGCGAGGATAGAAGAACAAACACGTGTGTGTGTGCATTGATGTTGACGGCAGCGTGCAGCTTTATGCTGACGTAGAGCCATTATTCTGTGTCATATCTGTTCCACGGCCGACACGGCGATCTGACATATCTACACTTTGAATTCCAGACCGGATTTATTCTGTCGTTTTGATCGCGCTAGACGGAGGAGGAGAGATGAAAAAAATGTGATATAAGAAAGAAGGGGAAAAACCCCTCTACATTCTAAACATTAAAATTAAATTGGTTTTAAAAAAGAAGAAAAACAGCGCACTTAATCCTCTGGGGGCACAGCATATAGATTTAACCTTTAGCTGATAATTTGGGTTCAGTTTAGAAACCAAGAGCTCAATCTAACCCACACGATGGAACATGATAGCTCTTTATTGATTGTCTGAGAGCAGAACATGTTTGCACAGTGTCCCATCGGGCTGTCAGAGTTTAAATTGGATGAAAGGGAAGAAAAATGTTACCTGGAAGTCATATTTGACTCATTGACATGTTCAATGTTGCTAATAGAATTAGTATTAACAAATGAATTTTCAATCAGAGAAATGTTTATAAATAAAAGGATCTTCCATCAGGTCCAAAATATATTGATTTAAGTAAAATGCTCTGGAAAATAGCATTTACACAAATTAAAAATGTCATCCCAAAGAATTACTATATATACATTATGTTTCATTATTATACCAGCAGGAGCTGCAGTCAGAATATTAGGTGATATTTTTAAGAAGCACAAAAATGAACCAAAATAAAACCTAGCCTATCACAAAACAGTGCTTCTTTTATTTTAATGACATAGCAGAGAAAATATTCCTATCTTGTTGTATTATTCACTCATTGAATAAGCTGTGATACAGGAAAACAGCACTTACCTTTAGGTGACAGGGAGGTTTTGGAAAAGTTTAAATGCTTGAGCCCCATGCGAAGTTTGGCAAACTGAGCACCCAGTGAAGTAACACCTGCAAGAAGAAAAAAAACTTTGCCTGGTAGGTTCATTTCATAGTGCTGCAGAATTTTATTCTCAAGCTAGATCAATTCATACAAGTTGATTTAAATTACAAAATCCTTTTGCAGGGAGGTGGCGAACTTAATAATAGCTTTAATATGTTTTCTATATGTAGAAGATTAGACAGCTAAGCTACAATAAACTTTGTACTCCAAAATCTAAACTGTCAATTATAGTTATTTAAGGGATTTTATTAAAAATGACTAACTCTGTGCGCGTCACTGAAGAGGTGTATACTACATTCAGCGATGCAAGACTGTTTTTTTTATTAGTCAGTAGGCGGGGAAATCGCCAAACGCCACCTTTTATTGAGAAGCTTGCTACAACAACACTAGCTTGCTCTGTGTGCTGCTCTATTTCCTGCATGGGCATTCGGCGGTGGAGTCCTTCGTGAAACGGTTTACTGGCAGGCGTGACTAAAACGTTCCAAACGCGTTTAGGCTATTTAAACCGGTATGACCGTATTTGGAAAATTCATATCATTACAGGATTAAAAAAACAGTATACCGCCCAGCTCTAGTGCAACACATTGATTAATTAGGCCAAATAACTAATAACAAAAAGAAAATGTTAGCTTTAAAATAATGAATAAAACCAATGTCAGCAAATCGAGGTATTTCCTGTTTAACTCAAAAATAGTAAACAGTAAACAGACGGATAATATTCCTCTGAACAGCATGATATTTGTAAGTATTTTCAAAATCATACCAATAAAGAAAATGTAACAGACAATCTAAGCAGTACATAAAGGAAAGATGTGTTTTAGAAAACTTAAAATAGATGCTGAATACATCAGAGTGGATGGAAACAGTTACCGTACCTCTGTCTTCCAGAGGGTTGTTAGACAGATTAATGGTAATGAGTCCTGAGCTCGGGTTGTGGGCCAGGGCAGCAGCCAGCTTCTGGGCAAACTCACTGTACCATGGAAACAAAAAATAAAGTCCATTATAAGTTTGTAGCCAATATACAACAAATGCCTAAAAATACTTCTGTTTTATTAATTTATAGAGAAAAACATATGAATCAAAGTATGCAAATATAAATTTACAAAGCACATAAACATAAAATGAAGACAATTAGTGGATTTAAATGATTCTATATTTAAAGGTTTCTATAAATGTATTTTCTTGAAGTCTAAATTTTTTTTCTATAACAAAGATTTTATTTACCTGAAATATCAAACTTTGTCTCAAATATGTTTCAGCAAAGCCAAAATAAAAACATTGAACCTTGCCCTTTAATAAAACTGTAAACATTTTAATACATAAATTACAAACTGAATTCATGAAAAAATTGATATTAGAGTAATAATAAAAAAGTTGCACTTTTCTTACGTTTTAAGTCCTGCATTGTCCAGAACCAACTCTTCTAGTCGACTGGATCGAGACACCACCCGAAATATCTGCTCACACACATCTGCAGACTAAAAACACACAAATGACAGGAAGTTTTCACTTTACAGCCTACTTTATTTTCCAAAATAATATCCAGTAAGTTTTCTTCATTTGCAGTGATAGTAATAGAAGGTCACAAGTTATAGCGCAAATGTGCTTTCTGTCTGCCTGCGACCTTTCATTCAAGTTGTAGGTCCTATTTTGTGCACGTAAAAGGTCTGCAGAGTAAACTCCAGTTAAATCCAGTGAGTGCTTCTCATCCTCAAAAAAAAAAAAAATAAATAAAGTGCTCCTAAACTAGTTCAAACATTTCAAGTTGTAGTACAGGCTTTTTTCTATTGCTTCCTTTCTGAGGTGTAACATATTGGTACGATAAATGTCACCGCTTTGGACACTTATATTTCTGACCATTAGCTGAACAACCAGAACAAACTGGGTCTTCCTAGAATAAAAGCTAACCAGCACATTTTATTCATAGTGTGACAAGAGTTGCTGCAGCACAAAAGAAAACCTCAGATTGAGTTTTAAAACATGTAAACAAGCAGATCCCTTTACCTCCACAAAAACTACTTCTTCAGTAAGAAATGACTGCAGTGACACTGTTGGCTCATTGCATTTAAATTCACATTAAAGTTACAGAAAAGATGGATGGATGGATGGATGTAAAGCTGCACAGCTCAACCTTCACAACCTGACAAAAATCAAATAAAGTTGAACAAATTTAAAACTAAACCTTCTTTTTTTGAACAGAGAAAAATTCACAGAAAGGTCACAGGAATAACGACGCAACTTCTAGTGATTCCCTCCAGTGATTCATTGCAAAAGAACTCCAGAAAGCAGGATATGCTAATTAGAATTGTGCTGTCAAACGTGGAAACGGGGTATACAAGTAATACTTTCCACATAAAACCATGAGACAGAGGGGGGTGGGGGGTTGCAGACTTTGAGAGGAAAACTTGTCTCGCCGCTGTGATCTCAACACAACAGGAGATCCAGCCAGGGGAGCAAAAGCTTTTCATTTTTAGACCAAATTAAATATTGAACAGCTAAAAGTCCACACTCCGCCTACATGTTCACTGACCCACTTCACTGTGTGCTGTGTCATACCCAGACGTTCCCACACACATTCATGCGGTGCTGCTACACTTTTAGAGTTTGTCTAATTATCTGCAGTCAAAAAATAAACAAATCAAAATGTTTCCCCAATGATGACATAGCTTTACTGGAAGAATATTCTTGATTCAGCAGTGACTAGTTGTGTTAATGGGCAGCCTCAGTGGGGCAGAAACAACAAGGATATTGTCCAACATTGTTTTCCAGTGAGAAAATGAGAGGAAAACAGAAGAAAGAGACTTTTGTTCACACAATTACTCTGTTATAGTACAAGTAATAACCTAGAAGCATAGGAAGAATAGAGGGCAGAAAAACAGATGAAAATCATGATTTATAATGAATAGAAGCCATAAAAATCGTTCACAAGGACACGGTTGATGACTGACTGTGTGTCGTACCAGTTACCACTCTTTAAGTACCAGCTCTGTGAGGTTTTACTGTTCTGACTCCACGTTTTAATGAAAAATGACATTCTCACACACATCCAGACTGTGCAGCCATGAGGTAACCAGAAGGCCAGTCCTCTTATCACTGCAGTCCTCTCATCTCCTCCCTCCTGTCTCAGTTCTGGCTCAACATCTTGATTAGACCCAAAGACTAAAAGCCTGATTGAACTGAGGATGAGCAGCATAATCCCTCACTGTGAAAGCCTGCTGTGTGTGAGCGTGTGTGTGTGTGTGTTATTTATCTTGTCAACTGCACTGAGGGTTCTCTTATCTGGTTTTCAGAGGTGGTCAGACTGTAATTTAGGGCCTGAGGCTTTTGGATTTAGTGTTGCACATCTCCTTACCAGCTACGTTTTCGTTCCTCCTTATGACACTTATGCTTAATCTTAAAGCAAAAATATCCACGTTTAACAGCACACGTAGTGCTTGTACTGCTGTAAAATTACAAAGTTTATGAGTCTGCTGAATTATTTTTGACTGGTTTCCCTTTTCAGGAGCATTTTCTGCTGTCATCCAAGGTCTTTCATTTTTGTCTCCCTTTCAGCCTGTCATCACTATTACCCACTCGGGTCACAGGCTCTCTTCCTCCTCCCACAGACAAACACTTAGGCCAGCTCTTGCTCGGCTGTGCTGCACTTGGCGTGCCGAGATGTCTTTTTCAAAAGGCCAAGGTAAAGCAAATGACACATCAAACATTTTGCTACTTACAGTTTAAAAGTGAAACCAGACCGTTTACTTCCAGTTGTGTCCTGCAGCAGCCTCCCGAGTCTCCCTTTCATAACTTTAAATTATTTTTAACCAATTCAAATTTAAAAGTGTGGCTTGTTAGAAAATCCTTTTTTCCCACAGTACTTGAAGCTTAAACAGTTAAGCATAAAAGACATACATGTGTAATAAAATCTAGAACAAAAAAACTTTTAAACCCTGTATCCAACTATAAGCCTGCTTATAAAATAATGTTTTAAATAAAGACAGTGTCCATGACACTGGCATATAATGTATTTAAGTAAGCACTGTAAATATTTAACTTATATCCATGTATATTTATTAGAGATGTGGTGTATTGGAAAAACTAAACCTAAAATTAAAGCAATATCTCTCTGCATCTTAATAAAAAATCCACTCTGGACTGCACAGGAACAAATGTTGATTGAACTGGTTTCTGGTTTTTAACATTTTAACACAAAAGGCGCCGTCTGTGATGGAGATGTGAGACAATTGTTTGGACAGAGGAAGCTGCGTGTGGTAATTTGTGAGACTGAGCAAAGCCTTGAGATGCTGTGTTGGTAATGGGGTGCTGAGGGGAAGAGGTGGGTGCAGCCTAAGACATTGAGCCCCTTTGTCTCGTTTGGATTAGGAGTCTTATCACACGAGAACACTGGAATGATTCTCAGCCAAATAACTGGAGGGCGAGACTGAAAAACGAGACAAAATATTTTGTAAAGGCAGAAAGATTAAAGCATTCAGTCTGTTAAGGATGTGGAGCAGATGACTGTCCTGACCTACGATGGAGAAAGGAAATGCATTGAAAGAAGGTGATAAATAACCCCCAAAAAATCTGATTTTATCAATCACCTGAAACACTGGAATGCACCTTAATTACCTTAGGACAAAAGCTATTATTCAACCAGGACATAAACACAAATAATTAGGAGGTACTTATAAAATGCAAAAACAGGAATTAAAAACAAATTTGTCTTCCTTATCTGACGACTTCATAGAGATACTGCAGCATAAATAGTATGGTAACAATAAGGTCACATGCAGTTTAACTGATTCAGTCAGAGGGGCTGCACGCTTAAAAAGAAGGAAAGCCACCTTGTTCTAAATAGAGGAATTGTGGTTTTAAAGTAATTGTGTAATGTTTAAGTTCTAACTCAGTAAGTACGCGATATCGGCGAGCACCCAAACCGTACTCGGACACCCCAATTTCTAAATTTCCTGAAGAAATGTTTTTAAAGCACATTAACATAGCTTCAATTTAGACAACATACATTTTCAGACATATTTTAAAAACATTTTTACATGCCAAATAGAGTCACTGCAGAAACACCAATGTCAAGAAGGAGCTATACACAGGTGAAGAAATTACACAAAGCAGACGTTCTTCTACACATGTGACAGATATTAGTTTATTTTTGTTTTCACCAACAAAACGATAAATTGGATGTGAAAAAACAAAAACATTAAACATATGTAACATCTTGTTGATGTGAACACAAATCCCAAACCCTCTTTATGATTAACATTTGAAATGATGAGGTACTAACCAGTTTGTAATCCTTGGTAGAGAGCTTGGTGAACCACTGGTTAAATTCCAGGACTGCTATTATGGCTACCAAATCCCTAAAGACACATGAGGAACGAAAGAAGGTCAGAGCTGCCTTGAAGGTGCCTTCATTAAACACATTTATGTTCAAAACAAATCCTCACTCCTAAAATGCACAACTTATTTTGTGCCAAGGTGTCATCATCAAGTCACCTAAGCTTACAGATTTTTATACAGGTTTGCTTTAAAATTTAAAAATTCTTTGCAAAAATGCACCTGTTCTCTAAATGGCTAAAGTCCTGAAGGTTGAGTTCTCTGGTGTCTTGTGTTAAGTAGATGGTGTCAACATCCTGAGGAGGAAACAAGTATTTATTATTATCTATTTTTATTTTTACATTATGTATTAAAAAGTTGCATACACTTTTATGTAGCCTGTAGAATGCACCAGAGACCAGATCTGGTGTGAAACTAAACCAAAGAATAGAAACATTTCTTACCCACTGCACTTCTTCTCTGTAAGGCAGCCCCAACCAGTCACACACACATCTGTACATCTGAGAAAACCCACCTACACACAGAGACACACGGTCATGCAGAGATAGAAAGGAAAACGAAAAATAATAAATACCCAAAGAGGCAGCCAGTAATCAAAGTAAAGTTCGTAGTTCCTACCACATGGTCCGGGTTCAGCTGGTTTGTTGTTGTCCCATAAAGTCTGCAGAGTGGTTAGTCTGTCTGGAGGCTCCATGGAGAGTTTCTTCATCACTTTACTAAAAAATAAAACCAAACCATTTTTAAAAAGCAGGTGAATTTTTTGTCTTAGAGCTTGTTTATGCTTTATAAGAAATTCTTCCTTGGCAGTGAGGTTCTGCCTCAAGTGGAGGATCTCAGGGTTTTGTTCACAAGTGAGGGAAGAACAAAGCTCGAGTCTACATTCCTATCCTCATCTAAAGGGTAGTGACGAAAAGAATGAGAATGTGGATACAAGAGGTCGAAAGAAGTTTTCTCTGCCTGTCAGCTGGACTCGCCCTTAGAAACAGGGTGAGAAGATCAGTTATCTGAGAGAGACTCATATTAGCGCCGCTGCTCCTCCACATCGAGAGGAACCAGCTGAGGTCCTAGCGCATCTGGTAAGGATGCTCCCTGGACACTTCCTAGGGAGGTATTTGTGAGCATGTCTATCAAGAAGGAAACCCTGAGGAAGATCCAGGACCCTGGGGAGACCATGTCTCCCAGATGGCCTAAGTACACCTTGGAATCCTCCCAAAAGAGCTGGAGGTGGCACTACAATGAGAGGTCAGGGCCTCCCTGTTCAAACTGCTGCCCCCGCAAACTGATTCTGGAACAAGCAGATGATGATGGATGCATGGAGATAACCTGAAATACTATTAAAAGTAGAACAACAGCAAGATTTTTCATTCAAAATGACTAGACAAATTTAGTTTAATGTGTAAAAATAGATGCAATTCTATAGCTGAGTAAACTGCAGTATATCAATTATTGGTCTCTTGATTAAGTTAAACTTTATCCTATTTACACAACCATTTCATACATTTACAGTCACATTTCCATTTTCAAGAAAACACAGTTTACACCACTGCTGCAGTATGTACAGGGTTCCTGAGAGAGAAACTGCAAAAATAAATGGATTTAAAATAGTGTGCTTAGTTTCAGTCAATATCCCATGCCTTGCAGAGATTGCTGAACAGAGATGAAATACCCAAATCTTCATAAATAGATTCCTACCTTTTAAGTAAAATGGTTAATTTAAAAGAAATGAACTCAAAAAGAGATCATTTTATGTTAAATGAATACAAAACGTCTTACCTCGGGGATAAACCGGGACATATCCTGAGCAGACAGTTTCCAATGTGAGCAACCACCTCATTAACCTCTTCAGTGGAGGGCAGCTTCAGGAAGAATGAGCCACGCTCGTACTCTATGAACAGCTAAACGCAGACATGGTGGAAAAAAAAATAAAAAAATAAAAAGTGATATATCTGTCAGTGAAGCAAAAAACTCCTGAATCTACATAAAATGGGTATTTTTGGCTAAAAAAGGAACTTGTTTGTATTGTTTGTATGAAATTAGTCTGATTTTGAAGAAAGGTTTAGGAAAAGAGGATTAAATGTAAATGCATTAAGTGTTTAAATGTCCTGTTTTTAAACTCTCTTCCCTGATGTATAACCTACATTTCATTTTCCCAAGTTAAAATTCTAATGGAAAGTTTTCAGACCTTTTAAGCCTTCAATGAGTTGTTTCAGATTCATCTAAAAGCAGAATCGCCTTGTTATTATATCTGTCCCAACAGCTTACAGCAAAAGCTGGTTAAGAAAAGGTTAATACTGTTTGCCAAATCTAGCCAACCCTTTCAATATTCGCTGCAATTATAAATACGCTCGTATATGGGAGACACAAGCATCCTCTGTGGGCCAAAATTAACATAATCTTCAGCGGTGCACAGGAGACCTTTAGTCAAGATGTTAAGAGGACTTACATCACTCAAGATGAGTGAGATGGGGGATCAGCTGCAGGACGAGCTGTAGTAATTCATAATATTTTGTACACCGATTCAGCTGACTGGCAGCCGGTTGGCCTTTAGAGACCCGCTCCATTTTTTCTCACTACATCTTGTAAAAATGAGTTTTTCAGGATTAGAACAGTATTTACGTTTTTTCTCAGGCTCTATTTTTGGATTTGCCTATCTTATCTTGTTTGATTTACAGAAGCTGTAGTGATTCTATGTACAGACATTAATGGTGGGTCAGAGTGAGTTTAAGTACACGTTTAAACAAATATTCATCAGGATGAAAAGACCCCTCACAGGAGTCACAGGTTCCTACAGAATCCTGAAACTTTGAGATTCTGGAAAAAAGACTTATGTATAGCAATAAGCTGTAAAATCTGTTCAATAATAGGAGCAGAACTATATATTTCAACACAAGGAAAGAAGGACTCTGACACAACTAGGCTGAAACAACCAAAACTACTTTAAAATGATGAACAACTTAGAAATTAGTCAATGAGGGAAAATCGGACCACAACATGGTGACACTTGATGTTGGAGATGTCTGTAGAAGCCTCAGTTTATCAGTTAGCCTAAAGACACATTAAACAAACTAGCAAAATAAATAAAAAGGAAAGAAATGCTAAAACTGATCAAGTGATCAGGTTGGGGTTTGAAAGAAAAATCCCTTTATGAAAACCAAATACTTTAATGAGCTTTTAAAGATTTATGTTTGCTCATCTGGCTTCTTGCTTTTACACCAAACTTTATTTT
>JAVKLF010000042.1:13633208-13643450 GCA_034783495.1 Millerichthys robustus
ATTTTTACATTATTCTTTTCTTCCCATTTCTTAAGCTCTGTTGATTAGTCCTGGATTTATTTGTTTCTTTCTTTCTTTAGTTGTACCTTCTGCCAAGCTCTTTGTGTTGATCTCAGCTGTTCAATTGTTTGATTAAAATCCACACACAAAAATTTACTTTGACGAGTAATAATGTAAACCTACATAAAATAAACTGTTTTTTGTCTAATTACAGCAGTGTTTTTTGACTAGATTTGAATTTTCGTTTGTGCAGACTAATAAATACATCATATCTGCATTTTTATCCACAGCTAAAAGAGTAAATGCACAATCAATCAATAAACAACTCCCATCTGTATACAGTAGAATGTAGACACTAGCATTTGGGGTGGGGGGGGGACGCTTACAGTTCCAAGCAGGGGAGTTAGACCAAACAAAAAGGCAAAGCAAAGAGATGAGAAAAAGGGACTGCTGAAAGAGTAAAAGCTGAACAGATTGCCTTGAGGAAAAGCCAAGAGAGCAAAGGTCATCTGTGGCTTTGATCTCCCAGAGCCGTTTTCTTTTTCAAACAGAAAAGCTCAGAGAGAAGAAGGATTGAAACCAGGGGTTATAAAGTGGTTTTAATACTTAGTTAAGCAGGTGCAGAATGCCTTCAAGGCAAACGAAAACACAGATGCAGCTAAACAAACACACTCAATCTGTGGATTCGAACACTGGAGGTAAAATTAACCTGTCCCTGTAGGGAATCGCATTACCTGGAAAACGTGCATATTTTTAAATATGTAAAAAGGCTTAAAAAAAAACAATCCCAGCCGGGGACCTTTCTGGCTTGAGTTTGCATGTTCTCTCTGTGCGTGTGTGGGTTCTCTCCGGGTACTCCGGTTTCCTCCCACAGACCAAAAACATGACTGTTAGGCTAATTAGTAACTCTAAATTGTCCCTAGGTGTGAGTGAGAGAGTGGGTGGTTGTTTGTCTCGTTTGTCTCTATGTGTCCCTGTGATGGACTTGTGACCTGTCCAGGGTGTACCCCGCCCCTCGCACTTTGACTGCTGGATATGGGCACCAGTGACCCTGAAAGGAAGGTTAAGATAATGGATGAATAGATGGATGGATGGAAGAAATACATTTAGGTAACATATTCATCTGTTTTTTTATTTAGTAAAGACTGACCACTTGATGTAAAAACCTCTGAAAAGTCATGTTTTATGCTGTATTATCTGAGATTAAACAAGAGGAAAAAAATGGAGATATAAAAAATCTCTGTGGTTCTTGATTTAGACATTTTCTAGAGAGCACTCGGGTAAATGAATAATGAAAACACATCCCTGTTCAACATGACAATGTTTTTAAAATCTGAAAGTTACTCAGCTCCTACCTTGGCGGGAATGCGTGCTGTTAAGAGGTAGGCACGGTGAGAAGCCAGAGCCTGCGGGGAGAACAGAGAGAATAATGAATGAGCTGAAGGAAATAGCAAATATCTTGAACTTCAACAACAAGAAAATGACAGAATACAGAAAAGTGCCATGTTGACTCAAAGGTGTAAAAATGGCAAACGTCGGTCAGTTTAGAGGGAGACGAGGACAAAATACATTTCTAATTCAAAAAGTCAATTCTCAGAGAGGCAGAGCTGAAATAAGTAAATCAGGCCTTCAGACCAAAAAAAGCAACCTTTTTGTTCCCTCATGGTTTAATGAAATAAAATGCACAATCATGTTAAAAAGACACAAATGTTGAAGACTTCAGTATAGACAACAATTAGTTTGTTCTACTACTAAATTCTAACTGTAAACATATTTTAATATAAAAGGCCACTACAATGTATTTTGTGCTGTCAGAAGTTATAAAGTCTGACCTTTAAAAAAGAGGGATACTTCCAACTTTACAAAAAAAAACTTTAATGGTTCAAAAATGCACATCAAGAAAGCTTTCAATTGAACCTTCAAATTCTTATACATTTTAGGATTAATTCCTATTTCAGGTGAAGGGCTAGTTCAGATCTTTAGATGTGGGGTTCTGTGGAAAACTTTTGAACAATTAATAACTCAGAGATAAGTCTTTACGTCTCAGTGTGATAGTGTAACATTCAATTCTTATCCAATTCACATGCCAAGGCTGTGCTAGAATGGCTACAGCTAGCTGCTACTGTTTAACCTAACAACACCCCAAAGAATTAAATGTACAGTAAATAAAACGATGCAAAACTGACAGTCCTGGAAATGTTTAAATCGAGTTTGCACAAATGTTTGAACATTTTTGAAACTGGAGTCATTTTAAAGACAAAAAATAATGCATTTTGCTCTGGGCTTCGTTCAGATTAGCTGCTAACATAACAATCTGATCATGATTAAGGTCTATTTCTCCTAACCAAGGTCGTTCAAGGAGACATCTACAACAGGTAACATATTAAAAGTTTGTAACCTTTTGTTAAAACCCTATTTTAAAAAACTGAATTACACATTCTTTAAGGCAGTACATTTAATTTCCGATAAATCCTGTCTCAACTTAAACTGAATTAGGGTGAGCTAAAATATATGTAAATGTATGCTTTAAAGATTATTAAGATTAAAAAAAGCACAAAAGGAAACAGATCTCAGATTGGCATGACAATGGCATGTGGACGGAAAAAAAAAGGGAAAACAGATGAATATAGGGTCAAGACAGAGCATAAGAGAGACAAGGATTTAAAAAAGTGTCTAGAAACTACTAGACCGTTTCCTTTAAAGCTGTGAAAGAAGAAACAGAAGGATGAGAGACACAGCTAAAAAGGATGACAGTGCTTTCCAGCCCTGTGTGGCTCTGCTCCACAGGCAGCGTTCGCATGTTTTGATGGGATGAAGACAGACAGGCAGGCCTGTGTGGCCAAAGATAACCTCTTCTAAAGAGCAAGAGTCACCACTGGTTTACTCATCGCTCCTTCACCACTGCAGCTCTTACACGCAATGTGGTTGCAGGGATAGAGATAATGACAGGGCATCACATGAAGATCTTTAACTAGGTTTGGTTCAATACTACAAGTGTGTGTGGGAAGAAATAAGTCTTAATGGGGGCGTGCACGCGCAACAAGATTCGAGCGAGCACGTGTACATGGACGGGCTTGTCTGTGAATATGACTTCAAGACTTTCACGTGTGTAATGCTGCATTCAAGGCTGGTAAAATGCTGGAAGAACTTTACCATATTTACTGGGTTACTGGGAAAAATAGATTTCTAACATGGCACAATAGCTCATAAACATTAGTTTATTAAATCACACACACACATACATTGACATTACTGGGTTCCAAAAATGTTACATTTTATGGACTGTACAGCTGAAATAAACAGAATCTAATCTAAAATTAGTAGGTTTAAAATGCATCAGAACAAATAAATTTATATATTCAGAAAAATTACATTTTACAGGTAGTTTTTCCAATGCAAAAAATTTTACCCTACTGATTTTCAAATCTTCATGAGCTTGCACGACTCTTGCTGTGTGTGCACGATCCCATTGTGAGACTTAATTCCTCACAAGTTTGAACATTAATTTAAAGCTTATTAGCATTTCCTCTCAATAATACGCTTAGGAACTTCCTACGACTTCACAGTTTTAGTTAGAGATTTATTCCCCTTAATGAGTACCATTTATCAAGTGAAAACAAACAAACAAAATAAAATACTCTAAATAACTGCACTTCTGTGGTATCACACACAGATCAAGAGCAACATGAGTTTCAGTGTCTTGCCTGAAGCATTCTATGACATGTAGCCGGGATCAGACAACCAGCTCTTCTTCATCCGTAGCCGCTGAAATTTAAATGCTCTGCTGAACATCGTAAAGCATAAATAAAAGTATCTTTGTGGGGGTTAGATATCCTGTGGTTCAGTCCTACCACAGCTGTATGTCAGCTCTGCATTTCTTTGGTTCCAACAGAGATCTAGTCTGACTCTGATCAACAAGAATGTTCTCATTTTTCTTTTTGTTTTATTTTCAGGCTGTGAAAACTCATTGACATTCTCATGCCTCACATGGCTCTGCTTTTTGTTGCTTTTATGTCTGAATGTCCATCACGTTAACACATTTTTATTCACAAATAAATCTGTTGCCCATAGACGAGCCGTTACTGTAGCAACTTAAAATGCATTGCATGTATAGATTAAGAAAATTAGTCAAGGATGCGCAAAAATGACTACACCTCAGTCAGTTTTACAGATAATAAGCTAAGATTTTGTGTGAAAGTAGCTGAATCTAGTCTTCGACATACTCTGAAAGCCAACCAATCACAAGATCTTTGTTTAAACTTTGGCCTGGAAGGCCTCTTCAAGGAATGCTTCTTTCATTTTATCAGAACTCGAGACCACGCCAGTGTAAAGTAACAGTAACAAATCAGACAATAATTTTGACAATAATATTCTGGTGCAGAGGTTGTCAGTTTAATGTGCGTATTTTGCTTGTGGTGTGCGTTTTTATGTATTTTTTTGGTGTGACTTGGGCTGCAGACCAAGATGACAAATGGTGCTCTAGGGCTTGTGGCACTCAGTTTGCATGTGATCCACCAGTGGGTGCATGACTGTGTGTGTATGTGTGTTACAGTAACAACAAGTCTAACGGCAGATGCTCTGTCAAGTCTTGTACACATGCTCTGATGCTGTTGCCATCTGGTCGGCTGTGTGGAGCTGAGGGCTCAGTGCTGGTCGCTGTGAAATCACTGACTGATGGGAAGGCTCAAGGCCTAAATCCACTTAAGATAGAAGGCTAAGACAGAGGGACGTAGAAGGGAAGCTGCGGAGGGGCACGGAGGGGGTCATGGGGTGTAGTTCCTTTGTCCATTTCAAAAAGGCAGATGGAGAGAGTGCAACGGGTCAGTCGTCCATCTAAAGAGGGAACACGGAAGGATGAAAAACTAAAACAAAATCAGGGAGGACAACACAACTGCACCTAGAGTCTGTAAAACTTGTTTAAAAAGTTGACGTATCTGACTACTGCACTGTAACTATACACAAATCTGATAAACAACATTCCTATAAATAAGTTTAAGAAGTGAAAATAAAAATGTGTCTTCTTCTGGTAAACAGCCGGAATCATATGCACAGAACTAGTTCTGTATTCTTTTTAAAACTTTATTTTATCTAAAGACCTCATTTCTCTCCCACGGAGCCAGTGGAGCTTCTGGAGAATACACAACAACCCTCTCTTTTCCTTTTCTCATGTCATCTGCCCATGCTCAAAGAAAATCTTTGTACCACCCTAAAAGAGGTTTTGTCATGTAAGCATTGATGACACTATAAAAACAAGGAAATACATTCTCTTTAAGTAACATTCTCACATATAGTAAACCAATGTTTATGTCGATCTGAAACTCTGTAAAAATATCCAACAGAAGTATTAATATTAATACTAATCAAATTCTCTAACAAAGCTGGCATATTAGTTAGTTAGTTGTTTTATTGTTCTTAGAAATGATTTATAAAAGGTTCTGATTCTTACAAACCAACTTGTGAATGGCAAAGAACTAAGTTACCTTTCTAATTCTTTAAACAATATAGTAAAGTTCCAATGCAGCTTACTCCAGGGTCCTAGTTGCTATAGAAGATTGGAGATCAGGGTTGGGCATCAGATGAATTTGAACGATTTCAGTTCTGATTTCGGTTCCTTGTTTTGAGTCCCCATTCCGATTCCTTTTAGAGGCAGCGTCAAAAATATTTTCCATAGTTAAAATAAAGTAGCTAACCAGAGTTCTTTCTGGGTGAAATAGTCTTAAATTCTCTAAGAATTTTCATTTTATGAACTTTTTACTTTTTATGAACTTTACTATGAATTCTTCACAGGCCTATTATTAACCACTAAATAAATATTAAACCTATGAACATGAAGGTACTGTAATTGTTACATTTTTTTTCACATGGTAAATTTTAATAGAGTTTTTTTTTAACAACCTCATGACAAAACATTGACACATTCCCAGTATCTGATGCTGCAGGTACATTAGGATGTCACTGAGCAGTTGTAAGGTCTAGTACATTATTTTAGCTGCCTCAATGTAAATAGACATATTTCATTGACATTGTTTTACTGTCAGAAGTGTCAGTGGCAAGACATTTGCTTTTTTCTTTTCCTTTTCACAAAAAACCCTAATTAGTTTGAGTTCCATTAACCTCTAAACCAGCCATTTATTCATGTGAAAATTGTGTTAAAAACATAAAATATATACAATCCAAAACATTGATAAAATGCATATTTTTGACAACTGTTAGCTTTAAACGATCTGCATCTGATCCCAGCAGCTTCACACTCAGCTGTGAACGTAAACATGTTATGGAGCTGATGGTACAGCTTTAAGGACTGGTATATTTTTAGGTGCCTCAACGGTAGCATTACTCATATTTCATTGTTTTACTTAGAAGAATCAGCAGAAAAAAGTCTGCGTCAGAACCCTGAGTGGGTTTAATCATGTTGGTGGTGCACCATATATTCGTATTTTTTTTATTAAAGTAAAGGCCCTCTAGATCCCCACTGCAGACTCTTCATTTGCGCACACACTACCTGTGTGTTCTTCTTCGTTGGCGTTTGGGTGGCTCACACATCCGTCTTCATTGGTATTATCACCTACAAATTCTTTATTGTTGGTGCTTGGTGGCTCACCTGGAGATTTTTCTACGTTTGTGTTCAGTGGCTTTTCTTCCAGTCGGCGGACTGGGTATCGAAACTAGGAATTGAAACTTGAACAATTTGGGGAGAATCGACACATTAGTCCCAGTTCCAATCGATACTTGAGACTCGATGCCCAACCCTATTAGAGATTCAGGATTTGTTAATGACCCAAAGCTTTAGAACCCCTCGGTATTATAGAGACAGATTCACTAAATGTAAAAAAGGCTCAAGGCCTAAATCCACTTAAGAGAAAGCTGAGACAGAGGGACACAGAAGAGAAGCTGTAGAGGGGCGTAGAGAAGGTCATGGGGGCTTCTGTTATAAATTTAAAAGTTTGACACCCATTTCTTAATTTTAGCCTTCAAGCACATATGTCAAGTTGTTCAGATTGTCCTTTATTACACAAATTTTCCCCCATTTTGCATGAATATAGACGTACAGAGAAAATCTCATGGATTAAAAAAAAAACTCCACTTCAAACGCATTTTACATCTCATACCCCCCTGTGAAGAAATCCCCCCACACACACACACCAGGAACAAAATATATGAATTTTGTCACTTCATATGATTATTGCTATTGCTCCAACTTGTTAATCTTGTTTAAGGTAGACTTCCTGTATTTTAAATAGGTGCAAACGTGCAGGGCAGTGGGAAACATACAGCAGCCACATTGCTGATTCCCTGCTCCACAGCTGCCATGCTCTTTATTACATAACTGCTCTTGGCCTGTCCTTCACCCACACGTGAGTCTAACACTAATGAATCATGAAGCGCCGGCTGCAAACATAAACTGTCAACACAGCACAGCAGAGGTGAGCGCTTCGCAGAAAGAGGAGGACACAACAGAGACAAAGAGCTACAACTGAGAGGAACAGATCGACCACCACAGAGACAGAAGGAGTGTGTGAGGAAATGAGAGGGAGGCGGAGAAGCGAAGCAAATGGCATGACCTAATAGATTCCAAGTGCTGTTATACTGAGAAGGAGCCAGTATTGAAATCCAATCAGGAAAGGGAAGGTCTTTGAAAAGGAAGCATTTAAAAGCCAATTCATCTCTGTTGCAACCAACGCTGCTTAGATGCCCCCCTGTTTGAGCTCATAGACTCTAGGCTCTATGTGGACACAGTGCTGGAAAATTATGTTCATGCAAGTCCTAAACCTTTTCCCTCCCCATATATCTTCTTTTTCATAGAATTTCTTACTACTCATATGTTTTCTTGGCCAGTATTATACTTGGACTTTATATATAGAAAAGGAGAAAAGGAGAACTTGGATATAAATGTTTTTACTAAGTCATCCATTGTCAGTCAAGCATGTTTTTTAAATCTATTTTTTATTTTAAGAAAAAATGTCAACATCAGTGAAGTAGGTCTCGAGTTTCCTTTCAATGAATACTCCTACGCTTCTGTCTCTACCATCTTTCCACTGGATGATGTCTGATGCAGGATCTGGGATATGCTTTTTAGTCCCACCATAGAGAAAATATTTATGCTAAATAAGCCGATTTAATCCAAACTACATCAGCCAGATGTTTGTAGTTGTACATGGGCCATTCCCCGAAAAGATGCCATTTCTGCAATTTCATTACTTCATTACACTACTGCCTAGAGTGTGCATACGAGAATGCAGTATGAACAGTTTATTTAAACTTCTGATACAAGTTAAACATCAATTGTACTATTGCTGCAAAATCTGTCAACATATTGTAAAGAACTTAAAAAATTACTTTAAATGCATTGAATATTTTTTAAATGAGGATTGCTGTGAAGGAAAAGCCAACTGACCCAGGTGCTTCAGTTCGAAGCAGACAGACTAGTGATCAATTTAGTAGGATTTACTCTGAGGCCAACCAGAACCTGCACCGGCTTCACTAAAATGATCCAGTAGTCACAGAAAACTCAGGCAGAGAGAGAATAAGCTTGTTTCACATCGATTTCCCACAGCAAAAATTAACCAGCTCACAGTGAAGCTGAGCCCTATTCGCTATCTCAGATCAATGTGAGTCTGTAGTGTCACTTCATAATACAATATGGTTCAATATTAACTGCAAACATGATGATCCCAGGTGAGCAAACAAGGACAACTAAAATTTCTTTATACAATTAAATGTGTATACAATCATTTATGGCATCAATGTTGCACATAAAAAGCTCTCCCAGATAAAATCAAACCACCTACAGAAAAGAAAGCCCAATAATGTGGAAACAAAATCTTTTAAAATGCATCAAAAGCCTTCCTAGATCGCCCAATGACAAACCACTTTCCTCACATTATGGATAAAGCCATCATCCGCAGTTTATTTCTTTCTCATACGCTGGCAGCCACTGAGAGGAAAAAAAAGACATCATTTTTCTTTTATCACTGCCCTGCTCATCATTATGTATTTTAGTGCTGGAGAGATGCGCTCGGAGAGGAACAAAGGCAGCTGACAGTGGTACTTCCTGGAGTGGTCTGATTGGCTAGTTACATCAGACCACAGCTGCAGTGAGCTGAGGCATGTGGTGTCTGATCCGGATACGTTTCATGCTTTATTACACTGGTTTATTTTGGCGTTAATTGCACTTGCTGCTTGTAACAGTTTTAGCTAGAATAAAAACAGTCAGCATTTGTGCAAAAATAATGAATAACTAAATATAAGGTTCAGTCATTAAAAATAGATGGGAGGCAATAAAACTACAATGTAGCAGATATTCTGGTACACATCTTAGGAGTCTGATCACTGGCAATGACCAAACATTAAAAAGCCGAAATGAGGGATTTATTGTAATTTCGAATCAGGATTATATTGTCAGGTTGTAGGTTTAGGATATAAAGTGTTTTAACATGGACTACTGAAAAGAAAGAGGATTTTTTCCTAGAACAGGGTAGGTCATCATCCTTTAAAATAAATAATTAAAAATAAATACAATTTTAAAAATGGTATCACCATAAAAAAAGCAAAGGGTTCATTGATTCATCAGCATGCCAGCTAGACACAATGGGGAGGAGGTGTGTGTGTGTGTGTGTGAGTGTGTGTGTAGCAATGTGAATCTGAGCCAAGGTGTCTGGGTAAATACAATATCACTACAGTACAGACCGCTGGGATAAAAGAAACGGAGAGAAGCAGGCGTAAGGAGACAAACAGAGGTGGAATAGAAATATTGCAACTCAAGCAGCACCAAAATTATTACAGTGGAAAACCTCCTCAGAGTTCAGTGATTTGTGAGGAGATAGATGCCTACGTGTGGCAAGAAGAGAATAAAGGAGGCCAATAAGAACGAGACAAAGGCAAAGGAGCGAGACAGAGCGGGAGGGGGTGTTGATCTGGGTTGGTGATGGCATTACCCATGTTCTGTCTCTGGAGTGGCTCAATAGCAGACGAGTCTAATAACACACACATTTATATAAACATAGACACACACACATAGCATTAATGACATTTCTGATGGGACTTGGGTGAGAAACTCTTTTACCCTGCAGTTAAGCGATTGTCTTTTCAAGACCAGGTTTATAGTTTCATAGCTGAAATTATAATACAAATAGTTTATCTGAATATTAATTTCAAATTTCTTTGTCAGCATCTGAAAGTGACACACTGTGCAATACATATAATAATGTTTAATTGATTAAAGAGGGTCTTATAACAGTATAA
>JAVKLF010000042.1:13667517-13678305 GCA_034783495.1 Millerichthys robustus
TTGCTGATTCTGATACAGACACACAACTCTCTACACGCATTTGCAAATATTTTTGCTACAATAATGGCCCCATACCCGAGGCCCAGGATTGGATACTAGTGTAGACTGTTGTCTTCCACCCTTCAGCACCTCAGTCATTTAATGCCTTGTGAGCTTTAAAACAGTCATCCTGGAGCATGTTGACAAACATTTTCTCGTACATCTTGTGCGCTGACGTGTTTCCAATGATGCGGCTGATCTTCTTAAGACCTTTCAGCAGATGGCGCGGTGCCCCCTGGCTGCGCAACACCTTCAGACTGTGAGACAACCCCTTTGCCAGATCCAGATTGTGGTTTGATGTTTTCCACAGGTGGAGAACATGCAGGATGTGCTGCTTGGACGGACAGGTGGAAATGATGGCTCTCACATCGTACTCCTGAACTTTAATCCCCGGCAGGCTATTGGTCACCTTCACCAGGTCATCAGTGGTGAGGTTTTTCAGAGCGTTGCAGCGGGAGATCTTCCTCTCGCAGAGGTCCATTCCTGGAGAACACACAGTCGTCATGTTAAATATGAGCATGCTGAGAAACAAAAGTATCCGTTTGTGTTTCTCAGCAGTACCTTGTATAATGCCAAAAAGCTTGTCCTTGTTCTGCTGCCTCCATAACCGCAGCAGGTGCAGGACCTGCTGTTGGGGACTGCAGGTCTTCTTCAGCCTCTCCAGGCTCTTATGATCCACCTTCTGCCCAGGAAGACTCTCCAACAGTCTCTCCAGGGGAACTGAAGACAGACGCAACGAGGCCAGAGACTGGAAGACTGCCTCCTCACAGAGGGTCACATCTGCAAGAAATGAGCAAAAGAATGCATTAAAAATGATTCAATGATGCATCTGCTACAGATCATCCACCAGATGCCACGAGTTGAAATAAAATGAGATTGTAAGAAACTATGCTCAGACTATTGTTTAACTATCCTCTCTGTTTAGTTGTAATGTGCAAACACAAGTTTTCATGCAGGCATCATTCTGTTTGAGAACAAGCAGTAGATTACTGTTTGGCTTCTGTAAAAGTAGAGTTGTTAAACAAATTCTTGCTTCCTGCATCAAAAGCAATAAAATCATTGCAAAACCACAAGTGTCCTCTTCCCCTCAACAGTTTTTACAGTTTTTACAATACTGCTCTCACAGAGGTCTGATTTTGTTTTGGTTCCTTTTTCTGAATACATAATGTATTGACTACTCTCAGGATGGCAGGACCATTTCACCCAGTATAACAAAAGGTCTGTGTGAACAGGATTATCAACTAAAGCTTCAATGTGTGTTTTTACAGTGTTTAAATTAACTACAGTGGAAACATGTACAGCTCTAGTTCCTGTTCCCCTTCGACACGGAGCTACAATTCAAATCAGTCTGACATTTCTGCAAGTTGCTCTGCACCAAACTGCACAAAGCTGCACATTTTGCAGAATCTAATGGCTGTTAAGATTTCCTTATAAGGTAAAGTAAGTTTCATAGAGAGTAGAGTATCTTTTCTTTATTTTGCTGACTTTTGAACTTGTGAAACGTATAACTTGTGAAACCTTTGATGTTCTTATTGTCAGTCAGGCAGGACGGTCCCATTTTACTCATGCAGGACACACACAGCTGAAAATGATTCAAAATTTTTGCATTTTGAAATTGATTTTTCACAAAAGAAAATGTTATAGGTAGATGTGTGTGAAAATGTTTTCAAGTTGATTTGGAGACTTTTTACAAGTCTGTTGTCGTTTCATGTAAAGAGGATTTTGGCTTTGTTTCTCTGAAGCCTTGATGATGTACTTGTGGCTTTCTCACTTTGACATTCTGGTGGTTAATCCACATCCCGGTAATGTTAGGAATCCCTCTCATGTGTTAAATAAAACTGTTAAAACTGGCATGGGTCGCGGTTGTGTTCTTCGAATGATGATTTTTTTTATTTTGAAAGAATGTTTGAGGAAAGCCTTACCTTCCCTGATGTATAACAGCTTTGTATGTTTATGTTTGCCTATTGTCTGCGTCAGAGTCCGTGTGTGTGTGTGTGGTTTTCTCAGGTTGTGGAATTTAAATTCATATTTGAGGCTTTCTCCCCTTGGACTACATTTCAGTCAGTCATAGTTTAGGTCTGAGTAACAAAGCTTGAAAGCTCGTTTTGTGTTTCAATTTGTGTTTGACTCAGTTTCCTCTGTTATTGTGTTTGAGGATGTGACAGTTAAAGCAGTAATTGATTCATCGTGGTTCTTTTTTTTTTATGTAGCACCATAAACATTTATTTCAACCCCTGTCTTTTCGCTCTGTCTGTCTCGCTCTCAAGTTGTTTTTTTTAAACATTCATGAATTGGGAAAAGAAAGGAATCTGGATGACAAACCTGACCAAGGAAACCCCCTCTGCTTTTGGGAATGAAAATGACCACAAGTCTAAAATCATTCAGTTCTGAATGATTATGGGTTGTTGACAATTGAGGTTTTCTCAGAAACACCCTTTCATGTGTTTGTATGTGTGTGTGTCCGTGTGTATGCCAGAGGGTAAGTGTGCTGGGTTTATACACCAAACCCTCGCTGCATTTTTTCAGAAGCATTTCAACATTGTGTATGTTCTAACCGTTACGGCACAAAGCGTGGTGCTGGGAGCACTCCAGTGTGGCTTTCCTTTCCTGAGGGCCACAAAGGCTGTCTGAAGTGGCCGTGCCCCATCTGAGTGTTTTCAGACCGAAGTCGGAGCAGTTTCTGTGGGGCTGACATGGCTCAGAGGATGAGCTGCCAGAGGAAAAATGACCATTGGGACAACGTCCACACACCGTGTCACTCACTGGTGTACCTGCAAGACATCAAGAATGATCCATTTTAAAATGAAAACTCAGTTATTTTGTTTTTACAATTAGGAGTGCTTAAGTTGTGTTACATGTCTTAATATCTTACCTGTTGTGGATAGATCTTTGAACAACCTCAATTTAGAGAAAATTTAGAAAAAAATTCTGAAATTGTTCACATTCTGCCATTTTTAATAGAATTCTGTTTTTTTTTTTCATACAGAAATGTTACTGCAGCAGCTAGCTGTAGCATTTCCTGTACAGTTTAGGACATTTCCAGCAAATTGAAAATGTCTACTGGAATAACAATGCCATTCAAAATTGATGATGATGAAATAGCATTTGCATGAATCGTTAAGTAACTTTTGAGATTTGATGTTTTTTATGGAAACGTAAGCCTTGGCCCTGCTTAAATTAGCTGCTGTTTTTTTAAAAAGATCCAAAATATTTCCATTTTTCCAAACTGAGGTCATTCAAAAAGCTGTCTTCAAGATGAAAATTATTAATAGCTTTAATTCTTTTCACAGAACGTCTTTTTACATGATTGAAATTATTTTATTTAAAGGATGATTGTTTTTTTAAGTGTGGATATCTAGAAGCGTGCTTGAAAAATCATCTTAAAAATGTTAACAATTTTTTCATTTAGGTAAACACTATGTGGTATAATTTTAAACTATGACATTGCATCAGATGGTTAAATGACATGGATACATCTACCTCTGACTGTTACGCAACACGGTGTTTCACACAAATGCAAAATAGATGATGTGTCAAACTCAAGGCCCGCTGTTTTTATGCAGGAATTCCACGTAAAGCTGTTGTTGTTAGCAGTGCTCAGCTGTAGCCACGAGACAAAGAACTTGACGTTTTGTGATTAGTCAAAGTTAAATAAAACTGGCCCTTTGAGGGATATAATGCTCATGTGGCCCTCTGTGAAAATGAATTTGACACTCCTGCTTTAAAGAAACCATGTCCCAACAATGATGACAGTTAATGTAAATACAGTATTTGATGCAGAAGTGATGTAATAATTTACAAATATGTATTTACGAACCTAAAAACCCCCGATATAAAGTGATATATTGTCATATTTAGTGTGTTTGTTAGAATTATACTATAAAGTTCTTTGTTGTCGCTGCTGAATCGAGTTATGTCAGTAAACTCTATTTCCCATTAATCTTTACTTTTATCTAAAACTCAGTCATTTTCATTGTGTGAAGTTAATTCACTTGAAAAAAAAAACAAACAAAAGAAACCCGTCAGTTAATCTGGCGTGATTCGTAGAACTCTGACCACTCGTATGTGACAGTGTAGATGTGATTCTGAGAATGACTCAGGTTACTCACTCCACCCACTGAGTTTCTATGAGTTCTACTACTACAGTTTCAGTACGCTGCTTTGGTTTCATGTACCGTAATTTCAACGTAATACTCACATGAAACCTACTTATTGAGCCTCATGTTGGGAATCACACATGGCCTTATTTTTTTTACTGTAACACTTTCAGCTGCTAGTATGAGAGTCACAGAAACACATGACAGCTCGTGTCGTGGAACCACTTCTAAAATCACATCCTCTTTTTATTTTTAGGTCTGAATGACTGAGGTAGACGTAAGTAGGATGACGGCACGCTTTTATCAGTGGTTCTTACTATCACGGCACAATGTGTGCCGTCTTTCATCCATCTTTTAACTTCAAAACATGAAACCACTTGCAAATGTGCAGACGTGCTGACGGAAAACGTTTCCTGTATGACTGATGATGAAGCATGTACAGTACAGGCTTGTGAAAGTTACAATAATTCAACAGAAATGTTGAAATGAAAGTCAGCATTTAACAGTTTTTTTTTTCATGTAAAACAGCTTTGCTTACTTTTATTTTAAATTATGTTGCTGAGGGCTGATGAAGCCAATAGATACAGTATGAAAAAAGTGGAATCAAATTGAAGAAATACAAAGCTTTTTTGATGTTATGTTGCCTGACAAATGATTCAGATAATTAAAATATAAAGTTTGACAATTTTTTCTTCTTGGAAAATTTTTTTTTAAGTCAAACGCCGAAAAGCCTTTTTAACTAAAACAATTATTTTGGCTCAAATATGTGACCCATCATATTGAACCAGGATTTAAGTTACAAAGTAGTATGTAGGCAGCTATAGAGCATTGGTTAAAACATTTGCTATAGTTTTATTTTGTCAAAATGTAATGAATAAATACTTTGAATGAACTGACTCAAATATAATCCTAAAGAATTTTTGAAGCACTTTTTTTTTTTAGCAGTAGCAACAAAAATGTGACTTTTAGCAATAAAAATTAACTTTTTGATTTTTTTCCCCCCACGGATTGTTTAAGGTTTCTTTAAAATTACATCAAAAATTCCTCATTAGAATAATGTAAAAATAGGATTCAGACCAAATATCAATGTGTTATGCTGATTAGCAAAACAAATCAAGCCGGAGCTTTGGAACCGCTCATATCAGGATGATCCAGATATGCAAATCTCACAAGTCACGATTTTGCTTACAGAGTATCAAAAAAAAAACATATCATGGGCTCCAGTTGTCTGTAAACACAATTCACCTTTAATCCCAAATGTAAATGCGATAAAGAAACACTGCCATATTCTGGGCAAACGCTCATTTAAAGTGAACTGAAGTAAACTGGAAAACTGTTCTGTGGTCAGAGGAGTCAAAATTTGAAAATCTTTTTGGAAATGATGGATGCCCCAGTTTCCATACTAAAAAGGAGAGGGACCAGGACCAGGACTGCCTGTTGTCAGCTCAAAGTTCAAAGGACAGGGGTGTGTTAGCGTGCATGGTGCGGACATCTGACTTATCTGAAAAGGCTCTATTAATGCAGACTGTTAGAATCCTACATCGGACAAGAATCAGACAAGATTCTGCTCCAAAAGCTTCTGCAGCTGGTAACATCATTTCTCAGACTTTTTTTTAACAGACTAGAGGAGATTCTTCAGAAAGAATAACTTGCTCCTGTTCCAACATTTTTAGGACGTGGCTGCCATCAAATTCCAAATTATCTTGACAAATAAAACAAAGCAAACATAATAAAAGTTTAGATTTGTACCATTGGGGAAAAAACAAGGTAATTTAATACAAATCATTGAATTGTATTTTTAGTTACATTTAACACAACTTTCTCAGTTTTTCTAAACTTAGATTGTAAATAAACAGAATGACTATAATACCAAACTGAAAACACTTTATTTCGAAAAGCTGCAAAGAATCATTACAAAAGAATGACCAAATGTCGAGACGGGGGTGGCGTGTGTGTGTGTGTGTGGGGGGATATGATTTTAGAATAAAGTAGAAATATGTGGTTTAAAATTAAAACCACAACTAGAGGACTCACAAATCCTTCTGCTTCGGGGGGCCGAGGGAAACCCCCTAAACTGCTGTCTCATGTCTGCTGAATTGTGGAAAAAATGTCACATTTCTAAAACAGGTCAGCATTGCAGGGGTCAAATGATAACTACATTCACTTGGTGGCTGGATTCTGGTTCCAGACCAAGGCTAAGGTCACATGAAGTGTAGTCTCGATTTGTAATGTGGAAGTACCAAATGACTGTCCCCAATAATGTTGAAACTCAGCTCTGTTTATAGGCCAACACTCAGTAAAGAAAGAATCTGGGCACAGTGTCAGGTCTTGGATAATCACAATTGCATTTTAAGCTAAACTTAAAAAAAGAAGAAAAGATTTTGGAGGAACCTTTGAATTTTTTACTGTCAGGCAGCTAAGAACCAAATAAAAGTAATATTTTCAAATCAAAATGTTCCTTCTTTTTATCAGTGGAATAAAATTAGAAATACCTAAGTGTGACTGTGTGTGCACACGTCATGAGATTTTCAATAAGTTGCTCTATTTCAAGCATTCTGTTCAATACAATCTGTATTTTAATGTATTTGGCTATGTTTTTGTTTTCCTTTCGATGTGTTCAAGATCAACTCACACAGGAGCTCCTCTCTGAATGACTGATCTCACTTTATATGTTGGGTGAAAACTTCAACATCCACAAAAATGTTTTTTTAGGTAACCCAAAACGGAAGCACACTGTCGGGAGTTCATTGGAAAGGCTATTAGTTATTGAGACAAAAAAGCGAGATGGTTTCCGTGCGTTTGATGCTGTTAGCTGTAAAGGTGTGTAACAACGTGTGACAGGAACAAATTACAAGGAAGTTTACCACTTGGAAAATGTCACTTCCTTGTCTGCTATTTTTGAACAATATCGATCAGAAACTCATCCCTTTAAACTGCTTGCAGCCATTTTGATGTAAATGACATTCTGCACAATCTCATGGGATGTTGTAAGACTGTGTGAGATGTACTGGAAATGACTCTCTACTACCGCCGGGTCAATATATGTAAAACTAACTGAGTTATAGACAGTTTTGTGTTTGTGGTTGCTTAGCTGTGGCAGCCATGTTCAATTTTGTTAACTCCAAAAGGTAATCAATTGCAGACGTACGTCCAGTGATTAATATCTGAGAGTTTTAATTAAATTAATACTCTATAGCAAGGTTATCCAACTGATGGCTCTCAGACCACTTATGGCCCGCGAGTGACTCCAGTGCAGCTCGTCGATGAGACTTAAATGACACATATTTCAGTCAGAGTGGCAGTCCTGTTGTAGAAATGACTTACGATCAATCTATTAAAATCTAATTAATTTTGAAATAGATTTTAAATCTGAAAAAAATTAAAGTAGACTGCATTTATTTAATTGCTGCATGTCCGGCCCCTAAGCTGTTGGCTTTCAGTAACTGTTTCAGTGACAGCCATCGTGACGCCATATTTTGGGGTTTTACACTTCTAAATAAAAGATTTATACTTCCTCCCTGACATGTTATGTACAATTCTTAAAGCTATAAAAAAATGATTTTTAAATTTTTTTATTCAAAGGCATTCAGAAACCCCCAAAAACCGTTCCAGTTTTACTGATTTATGACAGAATAACGGGCAGTGAAATGCCTAAGGTTTCAGTAAGAAATCAGCTTCTAATATAAACCCCTAAATTACTGCTGTTCTTAAAATCAGCTCTCAAAAGCTGCAGAAACGGCTGAATAGAGGAAGAAAACTTATGTTGACAGAAAACAGAATAGAGAAATGTCAGAACATGATCTGAGCTGAAAGTTCAACATTTAACTCTGTACTATCTTGAGTGTAAATTTACACATATTTTCTGAACCAAGAACAGGGAGTAAAAGAGATGATGAAAATCACTGAAGCGGAAGTTGGCTTCAAGAGATTTGAAGCCAAGTATGAGACAGAACATTTTTAAGAAAGAGTCAGTCTTGAAAAATGTTGCTTGGTTCTGGGTTTTGTTAAAAAAGGAAATGAACATCTGGAACGGATCTGGGAGACAGACTTGGAGGAAGAGAGAGAGAAAAGGACACGCAGTGAAATGAGACATAAAGGCTTCCCATCAGGAAGAGGGACAATAATGAATGTCTTTGCTCTAACAGCATAAGTGTTTCTGAAATGTCAGCAATTTGAAATAAATCTAGCATGTGATGAGATGACAGAAGAAGTCTGCAGATTTTTTTTATACCCTAGAAACGCAAAATTGAATAAACGCTTCTCTACATATTTGCACATTTTATGGGGTGCCAAGTGTAAAATGAACACTTTTTCATCACTTCCTGAGTGTAAAATCCTAGTTTAAAATTTTCCACTAACATTTCATTGTTACTCAGCTGTTATTTTACCATTCTTATATTTTGCTTTTTTTTTATTAAATATTAAATTTCAATTTTAAAGTTACAACTAAATGTAAAATCCTATATGTTAAAGGTTACATTTAGTAACAAATATTTCAGAATGGAATGCTGTCTTTGCTGTTGGTGCATGGCTTTTGTTTGGACGTCATCATCCTGCGACAAAAGCAACCCCTAATGCTGCTAATGCTGCTAGCCGCTAACACTTCCCTACGAGACATCAAACTTGCAGTTGTGGCCAGTGTCCGAGCTGCACTTCAAACTGCTGAACTACAGATGCATTTTGTTTTGAATGAACACATTTTGAATTTAAACTTTAAATACCATCTTCAGCAGCTTTAGCATGTGCTTTTGTCGCCGGATGATGGTGTCACAACAAAAGCTGCTCACCAACCGCAAAGGTTGTACTCCATTCCGAAATTCTGAAAATGTAAGATTTATTTTTACATTTAGATTTACGATTTAACAATTAGACATAAACTCCAAATTTAACATTAAGTAAAAATTAGCAAAATATAAGAACAGTGAGTTGAAATGAAATGTTTTTAACCTATGATTTTATACTCAGAAAGTGAGCTAAATAATGAAAAGTTGTCCATTTTTCACATTTTATTTCACACTTAGTGCCCTATAATGTTTTTTTTACATTTAAGACACACTGACATGTAATAAAGTCACTAACTGCAGCTTACTGGTTGCATTTTGTTTTCTACTAATGCTTTTTAAAACAGAGACAATGAGCATGGCACAGGAATAAAAAACAAAAAGGAAAAAGTAATAAAATCTTACATCTAAACCCCTTAGGTCAGACTGCCTGACTAATTACTAACATTTCTCAAGTTTAAACACTGTTACATTTCAATTTTCATTCAAGCTGGTATAAAATATCCAAACCAATCTGTTTCCTATAAACATACTTTAGTCTGTTGGTGGAAACACGTTTCGTTCTAATTAGGATAAGATGCTCAGGCTCACCTGCAGCTGTGACTCCGTAGCCAAGAGGACAAGGGCTGTGTGCAATACAGAACTCCACCACTAGATGGAACCCTGGTGCACACTCACACAGTTGGTCATGAGTGCGGTTGCACTCTTGTTTCACAAGCTGCCTCTCCTTACACACCTGAACACAACACACACACACAGCAGACTAGAGTCACGTAGGTGGTGGTGTGTGTGAACAGGCATGTGCAGAAAATGTTCATTTGCATTCATACGGAAAAAAAACTAAATGTCATTCAGCATTTAAAAAGTATGAAATGTTTCTTTCATAGCTTCTCTTAAGTGGCAAAGAGGAAAACGTCTGTAGCAATAATGCAGAAACAATGGCTTAAAAGTAATTTCTGTGGCAAACTAACAGTATCAAAATGCTGAAAAAAAGCATCTTTCAGGTTAATCTTCAAGATAAAAAAATAAAATACAGAAAAAGCCTCAAACAAGCCACTAAAATTAAAATTCACAAAGCATATCAAAGTCCTGGTGTCACTAATGATAGCACTGTTTACAATAGGTCCTAAACTGTCTTACATTTGTATGTAATGCAAACCTTTGGTGTCGTACATACCGAGGTACAATACTGGCACGTGTCCCCCCAGTGCCAGTTCTCAGCAAAATGTCTGTCAGGACAGGGCTGGCACTCTGTGGGCGAGTCAGTGGTGCAGTGTCGTCTCACGGATGTTCCAGGAGGACACTGGTCGCATATTAGCAGGTCAGATGTCACAGGGTCTCGGTGGTGATACTTTGGAGGCACAGCCTGCTGCTGAAAGGCCCAGGAAAAAGATGTTGTAAAGAGCTGCGAGAGAGAGAGAGAGAGAAGAAAGCTTTGAAAATCTTTGTAGGACCTGTCAGTAAGACTGAATAAAAGTTAAAATAGCTCATTTAAAGTTAGGTTCCGACTTTTAAAACCAAAACCTGGTTGGATACCTGCTGTGGATAGCTCTTTAAACATTCTGAATTTAGAGGAACAAATTGTATTTTTGACCAGATTCATTAACTTACAGGTAATGAGAGCAGGGCCAGGTTTTAAAATGATTGTTCTTAGCAACTAGTTATAGCACATCATTTGCAGCCTGGAGGACTTCATGTGGTCAATATTTTTGGTTCAGGCACCCCTCAGATGAGCCATTGGTTTATAAATGTAGTGGTCACCCAAAGGGGAAACTGGGGTCACCTGTCTTTGCCCTAGGCTCAGGAGAGCCTTCTCAAGAAGACACTGAACTTTTTCCTAATCAAACTGAGTTAATCTTTAATAGTCAATT